>SJYC01095338.1:0-72105 GCA_006408675.1 Madoqua kirkii
ATTTTCCCATTTCATCTTGAACTTATTTATATAAAGTTACACATAATATCCTTTCATAATATTTTTCAAGAGTATAGCATCTGTAGAAATGTTTCCTTTTTCATTTTTGGAATTAGTTATTTGTGCCTTTTTTCTTTTAGATCAACGTTGCTAATGTATTATTAGTTTTATTCGTTTTTGAAAGACCTAACTTTGGTTCTGTTTATATTTTAAATGAAACATAAACAAACACAACTTCTTGTCAGTTTACATGCATTTAAAAGATTGTGCCCTATGGAACTCTGTAAAAAAAGATTTCAAGAACCTTTAAAACTAACTGAGTCTCTTAGTTGTATGGAGGAAGATACTGTGTATGTTTGTGTCTTTGACGTAATGTTTTCCAGTTTTATTAAAACATACCTTGTGTTCTTGAGTATCATACCTGTTGGAGCAAATTGTTGTAGGGTGGGTTTTGCATATTCACTGGGACACACCCTGTGCAATTGTTTTGGAAACATCTTACTAGAATTCACCCAAGACTTACTGACAATTTAATGTGAATTGAAGGTGATTTCAACCCACTTAACAATACAAGTTTACTTTGTACTGAGACAGAGCAAGTTTGTTGTAATGACTGAGGAAAAATGTTTCAGTTTGGCTTATACTTAATGCATGAGCCTTGGCATTTTAAAGTTTCCTCAGAAAACCTTTCTGAGTATGTGGTGTAAGAACAATAACTTTGGAGTCAGAAAGAGCTGGGTTTGAATTCCTGCTCTCAGTTTTAGCTGTCTGACCCTGGGGAAATTGCCTAACCTCCTGAGCCTGTGGGTCCCCTATTGTGAGACAGAGGTACGAAAACTAATTCCAGGGGCCTTTGTGAGATTTCTCTGAGTTTTCATGTGAGGGATCCATCTCGTGGTTTGGCACGCAGTAGATAGTTGTAGTCCGTGGACTGTTTTCCTCTGCTACCGTTGTGCAAGGTCACAGTTCTGCCGGTGCCTTCCTTCCAGAAATGTGAAAGGGTATTGCAATAGCATAAACAAAACCACTTCTGTCATTTTTCAAAAATTCCGGGCAAGTGGAATTACCAGGGTCCCTTCCCGTATTTTCATCTTATCCCAGTGAATTGATGGTAAACTGTACCTTTCTCCCTCCACTTTATTTTAAAATTAAAAAAATTTTTTTTAGTTGTGAAAAAAGTGATATCTACAACACACTATTTTAATATGGTGGGTGATGGTTGGGGCTGATGAGCACTACATTGATTTTGTATTTCCACCACAGTTTCTGATATTTATACTATAATTGGCACTAGTGGTAAAGAACCCTCCTGCCAATGCAGGAGATGTAAGCGACTCTGGTTCTCTCCCTAGGTCAGGAAGATTCCCCAGAGGAGGACACGGCAGCTCGCTCCAGTATTGTTCCCTGGAGAATCCCATGGATAAAGGAACCTGGTGGGCTGTAATCCCTGAGGGTCGCAAAGAGTCAGACACACTGAAGCAGTTTAGTGCGCACACACACACTGTTTAGCGGCACCAAGTGCACACACATTGTGCAACTCTCACAGTCGCCACCTGCCTGGGATTATTGTCTGTTTGCCTTCAGTTCGTTTCACCCCCTTGAGAGTCTCACTGCTCTCTTCTAATTCCCTCCCTTTCTTTCTTGCTTTTTGGGGGCTGTCTTTAGGGTACACATCGGGGCTTCCCTGGTAGCTCAGATAGTAAAGAATCTGCCTGCAGTACCGGAGACTGGGTTTGATCCTTGGGTCGGGAAGATCCTCTGGAGGAGGAAATGGCAACCTATTCCAGTATTTTTGCCTGGAGAATCCCATGGACAGAGGAGCCTGGCGGGCTACACTCAATGGGGTCACAAAAAGTTAGACACGACTAAGCGACTAACCGGAGAAGGCAATGACACCTCACTTCCGTGCTCTGTCCTGGAAAATCCCATGGACAGAGGAGCCTGGTGGGCTGTGGTCCATGGGGTCGCGAAGAGTCGGACACGACTGAGCGACTTCCTTTTCACTTTTCACTTTATGCATTGGAGAAGGAAATGGCAACCCACTCCAGTGTTCTTGCCTGGAGAATCCCAGGGACAGGGGAGCCTGGTGGGCTGCCGTCTGTGGGGTCGCACAGAGTTGTACACAACTGAAGTGACTTAGCAGAAGCGACTAACACACACAGGGTACAAATGAAATGGGTACAAAGCTCAGAACTTGGGATGTAAGTCAGTGGGTTGCTCCTTTGAAGGCTAAGTTTATTAACTTTATTTACTACAGAATTTAGCCGGGAGATGCTTGCGGTTGATTGCCACATTGATTTCTTATTTCCACCGCATTTTCTGAGCATCCTCTTCCTGGACTTGGAGTTTGTCCATGCTTTTCGGGGAGATATGGATCGTTGAATTCTACTGCTGACCTCTTAACTAAGAAGGGAAGTGAAGAGCAAAGGGCGGAGGAGGTTGGCTGGGTAATATTCCTGCACAAAGGACTGTAGCGTTATTGAAGTCTCCGAACTCAAGCTGTTTGTTCTCCCTGGGATTTCTCCTCTGAATAGATCCTGGGAGAATCTGTGGCATAATTAGTTAAGATTTATTTAGGCATCCAGTGTTGCAGTGGGTTGAGCTGGGCATGGGGAAGGATTGTGAGCTGGAGAAAGGCTTTATGGTGTGGTGCCAACATCATTTGCTATTCTGCCCAAGGAGCGAGTCTTGGTTTACATTTTGCGGAGTGAATTGGCCTTCGCCATGGGGTTATTTTCCAAGTCGGCAGATTGATTAACCAGCTGCCCTTGACCTGGCCTGTCTGCTGTGACCCCGAGGGCTGAGTAAGAGCACCGGAGCTGCTGTTTGTTTTAGTTGCTGTTTTTATGAGAACGGAGAACAAGAGGGCCCATAGTCTTCGTAAGTGTTTTGCAGTACTGCTTTCCTAGTTTATTTTGATTCCTTTGCTTGAAAACAAAGTATTAGCATACCATTCATTGGTGAAACTTGAGGGTGAGAGGTCATCCCTTTTGGAAAGCTGTCTTCTTTAATTGTTCTGGATGGATTTGTAAGATCTTGAGCTAGGTCATAGCACCTCATGTGGTACCTTGGACTCGTTTGCTCTAGTGTTTGACAATTCAGGCTTTCATAAATTATGCGATTTGGGTGGGCGAGAATAACCAGGGCCAAAGTGCTTTGTATGAAGCCATAGTGGTATAATGGAGAAGGCAGTGGCACCCCACTCCAGTCCTCTTGCCTGGAAAATCCCATGGATGGGGGAGCCTGGTGGGCTGCCGTCCATGGGGTCGCTAAGAGTCGGACACGACTGAAGTGACTTAGAATCAGCAGCATAGTGGTATAAGGGCCTGGTAAGCGAAGGTGGAGCTGATGGTAAAGAATCTGCCTGCCAGTGCAGGAGACGTATGAAATGAAGGTTCGACCCCTCGGTTGGGAAGATATGGAGGAGGGTATGGCAACCCACTCTGGTATTCTTGCCTGGAGAATTCCATGGACAGAGGAGCCTGGTGGGCCACAGTCCATAGTGTTGCACAGAGTTGGACACAACTGAAGCGACTTAGCACACACACAAATGCTTCTTTGATTATTCAAATACAAATTGCTAGTTAGATTATGAATACTAAATACTGATTTATTGAGTATCTATAATGTGGTGGTGGTGGTTTAGTCGCCAAGTCCGACTCTTCCGGCCCCATGGACTGCAGCCTGCCAGGCTCCTATGCCAATGGGATTCTTCAGGCAAGGACACTGGAGTGGGTTGCCATTTCCTTCTCCAAGGGATCTTCCCAGCCCAGGAATTGAACTTGGGTCTCCTGCATTGCAGGAAGATTCTTTGCCAACCGAGCTATGAGGGAAGCCCCTCTACAACATATGAGGTACTTTTCCTAAGTTATCACAATGAGGTTTCCGAGGAGGATCTCATAACCTCTAGAGGAATATGAAAGGTGAGCACAAAACCCATTGCTTTCCTGTGTCTGCTCTTGTGGGTAGAACCACAGTGGACTGAGCCCCACCCCTCTAGACCTGAAGCCAGGAGCAAGGGGACTGGTTCCTTGGGGGTGTGATGACTCTGGGTCCTAGCCTCTCACCTAGGATGTGAGCTGCCCCTGTGGATGGCACGTTTGGAGATCTTGAGAAACCTCTCCTGTTTGGGATGGGGTAAGTGGAGTGTTTGCAGAAGGCTGGGACTTGAGGAGGCCAGTCCTTCTTGTCTTAGGATCTGTTGAAATCCTCCTATTCAGAATGACAGAAGTTTCATTATCTGTGACTGTTTTGATGAGAAGAGGGCTTCTGATTCTACCTGCTCAGAAACTGAATTTTTGAAACGGATTTCCTAGGAACTTTCTGATGCTTGAACGTGATAGGGTTAATCACTCAGTCGTGTCCTACTCTTGGTGACTCAAGGACCCCTGGACAGTAGCTCGCCAGGGTCCTCTGTCCACAGGATTCTGGTTTGCCATTCCCTTCTCCAAGGGATCTTCCTGACCCAGGGATTGAACCTGGGTCTCCTACATTGCAGGCAGATTCTTTACTGTCTGGGACACTTAGGGGCCCTTTCTTCTTGGGTCGTCTGCAAGGACAAGCCAGTCTTTCGGGCTTGATGAGGTGGTGTGGTGCACCCCAAGTCAGGGCCACCGTGAGCTGGATGGGTCTGCCGTTTGGGAGCCTCCATACATGTGCACTGATTCCTTCCACCTTGAGTTGTGAGGAAGAAGGTTCCCTTTGATTTTCAGATTACATCACTTTAGAGATTTTCTGAGATAACCTTCTTATCTTTGTTTTCCTGACTTTTCCTTTGCCTGCCCTCGTGACACCAGAAAAGAGGAAGAAAGAATTGATTTGGAGAGCAGTGGGGGAAGCTTGGTAGCAAATGGGTTTTTTCTGGGGCTGCTGTACATGAGATCAGGTTCCTTGGAACAGGGAGGTTGACTCTTCGCCTGAACTGGGAAGTAGGTTTGGTTGCAGTGGGGTACTTCATGTGGCCTTCACTGCTGTGCCCAGATGGGGTTCCATCATCACTTTTGAGGCAAGGGGCTTCCTGCTGGAAGGATCCAGGTGGGAAAAGGGTCTGGTTTATAGGCACTTGGAGAAAAGAAATCTGCGGAACAGAATTTCCTGCCTCCCATGTGTGGCCTGAGACTCTTCTAGGAAGTCCAGTGAAAGGGGACGTGTGGCTCTAAAGTTTCTTGCCATGTGGGGACAGTGTTGTCTGCCCTGAGCAACATCTCCCACTTAACGTCACTGGGCTCGGATGGTTTGGACCAAAGGGGGCTTTCTAACTATACAAGTAGAGTTATTCTTTCCATGCTTGCCTTCCTCCAGGGACTTCCCTGGCAGTCCAGGGGTTAAGATTCCATTCTGCCATGGCAGGGGCTGGGGTTCAATTCTGGGTTGGGGAACTAAGATCCCACATGCCACATGGCATGGCCAACAACAAAAACACAAACAACAGGCAAACAAGCTTGCTTTCCTCCCATGAATGTAGCCACTCAAGCTTGTTAGTAAGTGACATCATGCTCTACCATTTAACAGTGATCAGATTTGGGTCCTATGCCAGTTGATCTAGGATCTGAACAAATAAGGAATCTCCAACTTGATGGAGAGGCTGAATCACCAATGCTTCCTGAGGCATGAGCCCTGCAATTAAAAAATTTTTTTTCTTTTTCTTTTTACTATAATAAGAACACAGCATGCAGTCTACCCTCTGATCAGATTTTTAAGTGTTCAGTACAGTATTAGCAGTAAGTGCGGTATTTTACAGCGAGTCTCTAGAACTTGCTCATCCGACATACCTGAGGTTTAATACCCGTTGATCTGCACCTCCTCATCCCTCCTCCCTTCAGTCCTTGGCAACCCCCATTCTAGCCTTTGCCTTCATGTCGAGTTTCACTGTTTTGAATAACCTCATGTAAGTGGAAGCATGGAACATTTATCTTTCTGGGACTGGCTTATTTGACACAGCATAGTGTTCTAAGGGTTCATCCATGCTGTTGCATATGCAGGATTTCCTTCTTTTTTAAGGCTGAATAATATTTGTGTGTTTGTGTGTGTGTGTGTGTGTTTGTGTGTGTGTGTGTGTGTGTGTGTGTGTGCACGCGCACGCATGCACCCATGCGTATACCGCCTTTCCCTCGCCTTCCTCCATTGTTGGACCTTTGGGTGGTGTCCCCATCTTGTCTACTGTTAGTAATGCGACAGTGACATGTCTCTTTGGGATCCTGCTTTCCTTTATTTTGAGTAAATACCCAGATGTGGGATTGCTGGATCCTCTGCTCGTTCTGTTTCCTTCTTTTGTAATGGCTGTGCACTTTTGCCTCCTGATCCCTGCAGTTGACTCCCCACCAGCATCTCAGGCTCTCCTGTGTGGGTCTTGCTATGACCTGTTCTTCCTGTCCTACCTGTTCTGGCCACACCTGGATCCAGACTAGCAGTCTTAGCACAGGGCAGCCTACTTGCCTACTTGCTCTCTTTTGAATCCCATTGCATTGTCATAGTTGGGTTGCTAGCTTTTTATTAAGGGGTAAATAATACGAACAACAATAATGAAAACAACATTTAACCCCCTGAAGCACATGCTGCCTGTGCTCTCTCCCGTCTGTTTGGATCCATGTTGTCTTCGGTGCAAATCAGCTTCCCCCCACTTGCTTTCACCCCATAAGCCCGCATTCCCTTCTCTTTGTTGGCGAGCCAGCCTCGAATCTTGATGCTCCTTTGACCGTGGAGTCCTTGTCCCTTGAGGCAATCCTTAGCCAGAGCTGGGTGTGGGTATTTCAGGCAGACTCTTGAGGTTTTCCCTGTCCAGTCTCCAGAGAGCTCTGGTGGCCTCTTTTCCCCACTCCTCAACTCGTTTTCTGTGAAACTGCTTCCACTAAGGAACTTAAGCATGAGTTCTTATCTCTGGGTTAAGGAACTTGTTCCAAGTGACAGTGTTAGGAAAGGAGGAGAAAGGATTGAACCACAGTTGCCTGATTCCCCGAAGGCTCCTGTGTATCTCTCCAAGATAGGGCTGGTCGTCCTCTTCTGTGTATTTGTCTCATCGTGGGTTAGAGTGACTGCCACAGCTGCTGCTGCTACTGCTGAGTCGCTTCAGTCGTGTCTGACTCTGTGCGACCTCGTAGACGCCAGCCCACCAGGCTCCCCTGTCCCTGGGATTCTCCAGGCAAGAATACTGGAGTGGGTTGCCATTTTCTTCTCCAATGCATGAAAGTGAAAAGTGAAAGTGAAGTCACTCAGTCATGTCCAACTCTTAGTGACCCCGTGGACTGCAGCCCACCAGGCTCCTCCGTCCCTGGGATTTTCCAGACAAGAGTACTGGAGTGGGGTACCATTGCCTTCTTCGGACTGCCACAGGCTGTTGTGTAAATCCTTGTTTGATGAGTGGCTAATCGGCCCAGCTAACCTCTAAACAGCCTTACCAAGTCCTGTCTCCAGGCGAGTGTCCATTCTATCTCCCCCTCCGGTGACCTCCCACCAGCTGTCTTTCGGAATCAGTGTCAGCTCACCTCCTCCTTGCTGCCTTTCCAGTCTCTTCCAGCCCCGAGTCATTTTTTTCCCCTCAGAGCCCCATATTGCTAGTCAGATGTTGCCTTTTTTTATCTTTTTTTTCTTTCCCAACTCAACTGTAAATCCTTGAGTGCTGCAGTGGTGCCCGGAACCACAGAGTAAGCGTGTGGTGATCTGATTCTTCAGGGATGCATCATAACCTGGCCCACGCTGTCCAGGGGAATGCCACGGTTGTTTCCCGGTTCTATGAATGAAGGGAAGTTGAGGTCAAGGAGCAGATTTGAATAAAGTAAGATAAGTGAGGGGGCAAATCTAAAAATCATCAGCCCACCTTTGGGTGAGCTCGTGTTGTGTTTTCACGCTGCAGCTGTTCAAGCTGAATCACAGGGTGGATGGATCATCTCTTGGCTTCAGTCACGGTGGTTAGCCGTCTTCCCCCCCGGGGGAATGGAAGCAGATTTATGTGATGAATAATGCCATCTCTCTTCCAATTCTTGGGATGTGGTTTGACAGACTTCATAAAAATGGTAGGTGAAAGCGCTTGACGTGCTTTCTCCCCCATTTGAAGGATAATACTGATGTGCTTCAGCAGAGTTTGTATGTTCAGTTTGAGTTGGGAGTCAGCCCCACTGTTCATAGTGACCTCTCCTTTTTGGCGAAGAGATTCAGACACGCTTTGCCTCCTGGGTGTGTCTCACCTCAAGGTCCCAGAGAGAGGACGGGGCTGGAACTGAAGATGCTGCGAGAAGGGTCCACATACATCGAGCATGTACTGTGTGCCTTGCTTTCTGCTCAGTGCTGTCAACAGAGTCCATGATCGAACCTCAGTACCTCCTTGGACGTGGCATCCTGACCAAGTCCAGCTGATGGCACCCATGTGACTTCACCAAACTCACCCTGACATGGTGACCCTGGACTTGAACGGTGCTTTGTCTGGCTTTTACGTCCGTGGCTGCTCCCGTGCGTCTTGACCTGCCATTCTAGATAAAAGCAGAGGCGTTTAGATGAGGATTCTAGAATTCTGAAACTCCCAGGTTTGGTTCTGATCTCTGCATTTCAGCCTTAGCCAATTCCCCTTAGCACTTCACTGTTCATGATCTGGTAACGTCAGCACAGCGTGAGATACCATACTGAAGTGAAACTTTTTGGCAGGATGCATAATATTTGAAAAATATCACAAAATTACTGCAAAATTAGGGAGCCGATTTTATTTTTAGCTGCCTGCCCACAGGTGAGATGTATCCAGCTCGTTTTTGCACACTATTAGGAAAGAAAGTCAAACAGCTGCAGACTCATTCATGTTGATGTATGGCAGAAACCAGCACAGTATTGTAAAGCAACCATCTGTCGATATTAAAAAAAAAGTAACCATTAGAAAGGTACTTGCAGCCATCTTTTTAAGAAGAAGGAGCCTCTGCAGCTAGATGGGGGGGCTTTCTTACCACTGTCCTGTTTGGTAGCTCACACGGCCTGGGGTGTTGCTGCCTTGGGTTTTTTGGAGCCAGACGCCTTGGATTCTTTGATCGTCCTGCCCCTCTCCTGCCCACATTGCATAAACATTGGTGTGGCAGGGACAGATGGCCATTCAGGGGCTCCTTTGATGTCACATTTGGTTGCCTGAGTGGGGGGTCCGGGTGGTTGCCACTAGTCTCCATGGGAGGATAGGTGGGCTGGGAAATACCCACTTGACAGCAGGTAAACAAAACCTCAACTCCGGAAGCGCTGCGTGCCCTGAGACATGTGCAGGCTGGGCCGCAACCGAGTCGGTTTACAGAAGTGGGTTTAGTTTGGGAAGAAACCAGTGAGGCACAGGATTTTCCCTCTACCCCTAACTGATACTCAGCAGAGTTCCGTTTTAATATGAGAATGGGAATGGAGTGGGTTGGGAGTGCGGTGCTGAAGAGAGAGAGAGGATTACAGCTAATTACTTTCAGAACTAGAAGTTCATTCCAGAGACCTGGGTTATCTTTTGCTAGAGGTGCAGGTGAAAGTCTCTGAAATTCCAGGGGAGTCCAGATGGAGAAGTTGGGGCCCTGTTATCTGTGGGACTCTTTGCTGGTCAAACAGCATCAATCTGTGTGATGAGGACTGAAGGCTTTGATGGAAACGGGAAGTGTGGTAACGAAGATTCCCCCCAGACAGGGACGGCATGAGGCCGCAGAATCACGCCTGGAAGAAAAATCAAGGGTTGACAGATCTTCATGATTTTAATTTTGGAAGGAACAGTGGAGGTAATTACAGTTGCCTGCCTGCAAACCAAGTATGGAGTTCAATCCGAGTGGAAAAGGCAAAAGCCACAAGTGTTGATTGAAAGCTTTTCCTGTTCCAGCCTCTAGGTTATAACTGTTGTTATTTATTTTTCTAATGCATTTATACAATTCCCAACTTCCCTGGTGGGTCAGAGAGTAAAAGTGGCTCTGTTTGTAATGCAAGATACCTGGGTTTGATCCCTGGGTTGGGAGGATCCCTTGGAGAAGGAAATGGCAATCCACTCTTCCCATAGACAGAGGACCCTGGTGGGCTGCAGTCCATAGGGTCAGAGGAGGTGGTCTCAACTGAAGTGACTTGGCACATACACACAGTAAGTATTTACTCTCTGCCTGGCGCACTGTTATTTTTGGCCATGCCACGTTGCATCCGGGATCTTAATTACCTACCCAGGGATGAAACCAGTGCCCCTGCATTGGGAGTGTGGAGTCATTACTTGTGGACCACCAGGGATATCACGTGCCTGGCTCAGTTTTAAATGCTTAACATGGACTGTTGCCTTTAATCTGTCCAATGACCAGTGAACTATTATCATCCTAGTTTTGTGTGTGTGTTAGTCGCTCAGTCGTGTCCTGATCTTTTGCAACCCATGGACTGTAGCCCGCCAGGCTCCTCTGTCTGTGGAATTCTCCAGGCAAGAATGCTGGAATAGATTGCCATTTCCTTCTTCACGGAATCTTCCTGACCCAGGGATTGAACCTGGGTCTCCTGCGTTGCAGGCAGATTCTTTACCATCTGAGCTACTAGGAAAGCCCAGCTTTACAGGTGAGGAAAATGAGGGAGAGAGACAGAAAGGGACGCAGCTATGCATAGGAAGTACAAGTGGACACACGGGCAGCCTGCATGCCCAACTCCCCCAAGCCTCTGTGATTTTTCCCAGTTCTGGCTTTCCTGTGTTTCTGAAACAGTCAGTACATCTTCAGTATTTCTAAGAGTCAGCGGCAGACAACCAATTTGGCCACTTGGTTTCTGCTCCACTCTTTTCAGTATTTAGAGGCATCTAGTTTTGTGTGAATGCCTGATGGGCCATTTAGTCATGAACAGCTCTACCCTTCTGATGTTTTAGGTCCTTCGGAGGGTGATTCTAATTATCGTATAAAGAGTGTGAATGTGAATGTGGGAGTTTTTCTTACTCAGCTCCTTGGTCATGGTTTGAAGGTTTTCTCTGGGTAGTTCCAGTGTCAGTGTTGACATTGCTAACAATGATCTCCTGCTAGGGTCTAGTGAGTTTTCTCTTTGGGCCCTTAAAAATCAATGGTCATTTTAATTTTTTAAAAAAAGTAGGTGAGGGAGGTAAATAAGCTCAATCATTTGTATTTAAACAAAATGATTATCATTATTATTTGCTAGTGTTCATTCAATAAAATGTGAAAGGAACACTGGGCTAGAAGTGAAGAGACCCAAGTCTTTACCTGAATGCTCCCTATCTCTTGGACATTAGGCGAGCCCGTTGCTTGGGGCAGCACATTATATCCTTGGGGTTCCTTGTGATGCACAGAAGTTTCTGTCTATATTGTTGTTCAGTTGGTCAGTTGTGTCCAACTCTTGCGACCTCATGGACTGAAGCACACCAGGTTTCCCCGTCCTTCACCATTTCCCAGAGCTTGTTCAAAGTCACGTCCATACAGTCGGTGATGCCATCCAACCATCTCATCCTCTGTTAAGTCCCCTTCTCCTCCTGCCCTCAATCTTTTCCAGCGTCAGAGTCTTTTCCAGTGAATCAGTTCTTTGCATCAGGTGGCCAAAGTATTGGAACTTCAGCTTCAGCATCAGTCCTTCCAGTGAATATTCAGGGTTGATTTCCTTTAGGATTGACTAGTTGGATCTCCTTGTTCTCCAAGGGACTTTCAAGAGTCTTCTTCAACACCACGGTTGGAAAGCATCAGTTCTTTGGCACTCAGCCTTCTTTATGGTCCAACTCTCATATCCATACATGACTACTGGAAAAACCATAGCTTTGACAATAAAGACCTATAATAGAGGTATTATGTATCAAGATTCAATATTTAGCTTCATATTATTGCTTATAGGAGAAGGCAATGGCAGCCCACTCCAGTACTCTTGCCTGGAAATCCCATGGATGGAGGAGCCTGGTAGGCTTCAGTCCATGGGGTTGGAAAGAGTCAGACACAACTGAGCGACTTCACTTTCACTTTTCACTTTCGTGAGTTGGAGAAGGAAATCGTGACCCACTCCAGTGTTCTTTCTTGCCTGGAGAATCCAAGGGATGGCGGAGCCTAGTGGACCATCTATGGGGTTGGACAGAATCGGACACGACTGAAGTGACTTAGCAGCAGCAGCAGCAGCAACTGCATTATTTATGTAGACATTTTTTGTTTAGACCCAGATGCTACAGCTGGATTTTATGATTTTGGTCTTTAAAGTATTGTGTTATCTTCTGGTTGTGTGTCCTTTTCTTTCTTTTTCTCTAGGGGGTTTCATATAGGATGAAAATGAAAACTGGAGAAGAGATTGGACCTGGAAATAATTCAGCAGTGAAGAAATTAATCAAAATGGGAAAAGGCACCATTTTGTTATTAGATGAAGGGAACATGGGTGTGCTTGTCTGCTTTTTCCAAGTAATTGAATACATTGTACATGGATTACTTTTTCATTGGGACTTTATGGTTTAAAAGAAAGCGAAAAAAAAACAAACAAACCCCCAAAACCCCTTTCGAAATGTTAAATATTTCTGTCTTTTCAAGAACACATCACGTTGGCATTTAAACTCAAATTGCCAGCCTTCTCTACTTCTATAATTTGAAATCAGACTGAAAATTTTCACCTTAGTTCAGGTGACCCCTGTCTGTTTATGCACCTGGCCTCCTCTCTGGTTCTCTTTTTAAGTCAGAAGTGGTAGTGGATGTGAGGAACCAATAAAACTTTGACCGTGGTAAATACAGGATGTGGAGAATTCGTGTGCAAAATGTCAGCCTTGAGTAGACATTGTGTAAACGTCTGCATTTACAAATTAAGGTGGATGGCCTTCTGAAATGCCTTGTATTCCATTTGAATTTTTTTAAATTTTAAATTAAGTTAGTTAAATTTATTTAAATAAATTTTGAAATATTTATTTATTTGGCAGTGCCAAGTCTTAGCTGTGGCCTGTGGGATCTAGTTCCCTGACCAGGGATTGCATCTTGGCCTGTTGCATTGGGACCCTGGAGTCTTAGCCGCTGAATCACCAGAGAAGCCCTTCAGTTTGAGCTTTTAAACCTGGTGTGACACAGTCCAGGATTTCGGTCCTGAGTGGTGTGGTTGCGTGGGGGTTTCCATACTAGGAAGACATTTTGATTTTAGAAATTGTTGAGAATGGATTTTGACCTTAGAAATGGTTTCTATTCGTGGCTTGAAACGCATTTGGGCTCTTGGGCGTCATCTTTCCTCATGTCTCCCCTTCAGCCTGCTGTGACTGGTGGGCCTTCGAGCCCTGAGGGCCCGTGAGCTTGCCTGCAGTCTGTTTGGAGGTGGTGAGCTCCCCTTTTCTAAAGAGATGGGCCTCTGACTTGCGATGTCCCCCTTTCTCTAGTTTTTGTGTAATAGTCAGTGTGTAGATTTTGACATGGTTGAGTGAATAATGCTCGTCTACTTTCTTCCTGTATCTGTGGTCCAGGGACTGTCATGAGTCTCTTCCATTTTTTGGCCGCGCCACTCAGTGTGTGGGATCTTGGTCCCCAATCAGGGACCAAACTCGTGTTCCCTACGTTGGAAGCTTGGAGTCTTAACCACTGGACTGCCAGGGAAGTCCCAAGGGAATTTTATGAATCTTTGTCTTGAAATTTGTCACAGTCTTGGTTGAATGCTTGGTTGGATGTTCAAATACATTTCCAGTCAACAGTTCTTCTCAGCACCTGCTGTGTGTCTTAGTGACAGGCTCATGGGATTCAGGCATGGATGGGTGTGAGGGGTATGGTAGATGCCCCAACAGAACTCAGGGGCTGGTGGTACCAGTGGGTAATGGGCTAAGTGTAATGGAATTGATGACAAAATCCCACAGAGAAGCGTTATTAATAGGAACAAGAGAAAATATTCAAAATGTTTCAGAGTTTATGATCCATTTGAAGTGCATGAAAAAACCATAGTGTTGGAATTGGATCATGTGTTTATAAAACTAAAACCAGCCTTCTTTGACAAATTTAGCTTCTCAGAAATATTCTTAGAAAGAAGGACTTTCTTAGAGAGTGTGAAGCCTATTTTGTCTTCAGCTCATGAAGGTTATACTTTACATTTCTCTCCTCGTAAGATGCTATTAAAACCATGCAAGCATCCACACAAAATCGCTGCACATGGATGTCTGTGGCAGCTTTATTCACAATTACCAAAACCTGGAAGCCACCAAGATGTCCTTCAGTAGGTGAATGGGTAAATAAACCGTGGGATATCTAGACAATGGGATATTATTCAGGGCTAAAAACTATCTTTCAAGCCATGAAGGACATGGAGGAAGCTTAAATGCTTGTTACCAAGTGAAAGAAGCTAATCTAAAAAAGTTCCATACTGTATGAGTCCAACTGTATAACTTGCTGAAGAAGGCAAAACTGTGGAGACAATAAAAGGACTGTTGGTTGCTAGGAGCTTGGAGAAGGGAGGTATGACAGATTGGAAAAGAATAGAATTTTAAGGGCAGTGAAACTATTCAGTATGATCATTTTAATGGTAATTACATGACACTGTACATTTCATGTGGCTCAGAACTTTACCACCATTTTACGTGGTAAAGAATCTGCCTGCCAAGCAGGAGACATCCCTCTTTCTGGAAGATCCTTTGGAGAAGGAAGTGGCAATCCACTCCAGTATTCTTGCCTGAGAAATCCCGTGAAAAGAGGAGCCTGGTGGGCTCTAGTCCATGGGGTCACAGAAGAGTCAGATACGACTTAGCAACTAAATAACATCAACTGCATGGGTGACTTTGTTTTGTTTTAATTTGGCTGTGTCACATGCCACGCGAGGTCTTAGTTCCCGGACCAGAGATTGAATCTCTGTCCCCTGCAGTGGACGTGCAGAATCCTAGCCACTGGGCAGCCAGGGAATTCCATGCACGGATGACTTTGGAACAAAGATGTTAAGGGGTGAGAGTGAGATCTTTTGTTAACAGGTGGGGTATGATCCAGGTCAAGCGCCCAGGCCCCTGGGGCCTGGCTGGAGAGAGCAAGCAGGGGGACTCCAGAGGGTGAGTATGATCAGGGGAGGAGCTGGTAGGACTTACTGAGATGGGAGGCCTTTGAGAGATAGTGTGTGGGAGACAGGATCTGATCGAGGTTTTTTATTTAAAAATATGTGTTGTTTGTTGTGGCAAGCAGACTCTTAGTTGTGGCATGTGGGACCTAGTACCTAGAGGAGGGATCAAACCCAGGCTTCCTGCATTGGGAGTTGGGAGTCTTAACCACTGGTCCACCATTTTGGTTGTCCCTGATGGAGGTTTTAAAAGGCTCCTTCTGCCTGCAGTGTTGAGGGTGAGTCAAGAGCCTTCTTTTAATCCTGATGTCTGAACAGTGATTAGACTTTGTAACGGCTCACACAGTCCCTGATCCCACCGGTGCTATTGGGTCTCTATTAATAAATTTTTTTTCTGCTTCTCTAGCTGCGGATATCTTTCTTTATAGTCGATGAGAAAAAGGATTTTCTTCGTGGCAGAATAGTTAGCTGATGAATTCCACGATGAGCTCAAGAGTGCCCGAGAAATGTTCGAGAATCATTTTGCGTTCTCTGCAGTCTGTGTTTCATTTACCTCCAAAACAGAAAACTCCTCCTCCCTACTTTGGCTCTTGTTTTGCCCTGAGAGCCCCTTTCTTGTCTGTAATCAGGTTCGACTCGCCTTTCCAGGTCACACACCCCTTTCTGGTTTGGTCTGATCATGTTTTGGGTCTTAGAAAGGTGAACCACTTGTCAGGTGTGTTGCCTTCCTCTTCATGGCCCAAAACATTGGAGAATCTCTTTCAAAAATCCCACCCTAAAGTTTTTGTTATTGGACCCTATTAGTCCATTTCAAGTGGCAGGTGGTGAACTTGTCCACAGTTAGTTTACTCGTGTACTTTGAACAGAATGGTAATAACTTTCACATCTGGTCCCTTTTGCATTTAGGGACCTTAAAACCACAGGTGCACATTAGGTAAATCTCCCATCACTGGAAGGTAGGGAAGGGGCGGAGGGCGCGGTTTGAGTCACCTCTGCAGAAAACTCAGAGGGACAGCCTCTGGGCCCAATACAATCACAGACATTCTGCATTTCCTGAATGCCTTTCCTCTGGCGTCTGGAATCCTTGGCAAGTATCACCTGGTGGGCAGTGTATTGTCATGCACTTCCCCAGGGAGGGGGCTGTGGGGAGTTTGCCCTAGCTTTTCCATACCGTCATTTCAGAGGACTTTTGTCCTAGTTCATGTGTCCTCATGGCTTATTATGGATTGTCTGGAATCTCATAGTGTGGACTGAAGCACATAGTGTGGACTGTAGCGTTGACTGGCAAGGCTGTCTGCTTTTCTTTGCATCTTTTTGGTTTGGTATTCTAATAGATAGGGAGTTTCTTTATCAATGGCTCCCCTGATAGCTTTGGGAAAAGATGGTGGTAAAGGTGGTACTTTCCCTGATAGCTCAGTTGGTAAAGAATCAGCCTGCATTGCAAGAGACTCTGGTTTGATTCCTGGGTTGGGAAAATCTGCTGGAGAAAGGGATGGGCTACCCGCTCCAGTATTCTTGGACTTCCCTGGTGGCTCAGCTGGTAAAGAATCTGCCTGCAATGCAGGAGACCTGGGTTCGATCCCTGGCTTGGGAAGATCCCCTGGAGAAAGGAAAGGCTACCCACTCCAGTATTCTGGCCTGGATAATTCCATGGAATGTCTAGTCCATGGGGTTGCAAAGAGTTAGATACAACTGAGCGACCTGCACTTCACTTCACTTCGTTTTTCAATGTCAGCTGCCCTCCAAATGGGTAATGGGTGATGGGTAATTCTCATTTAGGAGCCTGGGACATTCCTCCTCACCTTTACCTTTTTCCTCCGGAAAGTTTCCCAAGTGAGTTGGTTAACAGAAGGGCAGTGGAAAGAGCCATGTCCTTCTCCAGAAAAAGCTGCTTTAGTTCATTCCTGAGAAATGAGGACATTGGTTTAAAAGATGGAACAGGACAACAACAACAAAAACAAATGGGAGACTGTTATGGTCGTGTCATCCATGGGTGGGGAATTTAGCTGCTAACCTGCAGGAGGGAAGCAAAGATCTGGCTCTTGCCAAGATCAGGGTGTTCATAGGCGCGGCCGGAGAAGGGGTCATTCCACGAGGGGATGCTGCATGGCAGGTGGGAAAGGCACGCCTTGACAGCACACGAGATGCATAGGCAGAGAGATGGGAGTTATTTTATCTTTATTGTTGTTTTTTTTTTTGATTTAAAAAAATTGAGGTATAATTGGTTAACAATGTTGTATTAATTTCTGCTGTCATATATAGGGGTGTGTGTGTTCTTTTTAAAAAAATCATCTTTTCCATGATGGTTTTCACAGAGTGCTGAAGACAGTTCTCCGTGCTGTACAGTAGGAGCTTGCTGTTTATCCACTCTATATATAAAAGCTCACGTCTGCAGGCTTCAGTCTTCCTACCCAGCCTCCTCCCCAGGCTGTTCTCTGCGTCTGTGATTCTGTGTCTGTTTCCCAGATCGGTTCATTTGTGTCGTGGTTTAGATTCCGTGTGTGGGTGCTAATTGCGTGGCATTTGTCTTTCTGAATTACCTCACTCGGTATGGTAATCTCTGGTGGCATCCGCGTCGCTGCACGTGGCATTATTTTCTTCTTCTTATGCTGAGTGGTATTCCATTGTGTGCATGTATACATCTTTTTTAATCCATTCATCTGTCTGTGGGCTTTTAGATTGTACCCATATCTTGGCTTTTATAAATAGCGCTGCTGTGAGCACAAGGGTACATGTGTCTTTTTGGGTTAGAGTTTTGTCTGATATATTGGTCCTTTTTATTTTAAAAAGAGACTTTAGCTCTATTTTTAAAGATTCCCAAATGCCAATAGGCTGCTGCTGCTGCTAAGTCGCTTCAGTCATGTCTGACTCTGTGTGACCACACGGACTGTAGCCCACCAGGCTTCTCCGTCCCTGGGATTCTCCAGGCAAGAATACAGGAGTGGGTTGCCATTTCCTTCTCTAAAATACCAATATAAAGTATATGTTATTAATTTTATAATGTAATGTTGCCTTATGTGGCTTCCCTGATGGCTCAGATGGTAAAGAATCTGCCTACAATACAGGAGACCTGGGTTCAATCCCTGGGTCAGGGACAATCCCCTGGAGAAGGGACTGGATACCCACTCCAGTATTCTTGCCCTATTTAGAATTGCATGTGGAAATAAACATCGTAATGGAAAAATACTGAGAAGTACGTGTTCTTTGAATGTCCCCTCCATGTGATACCTCCAACCCGCTGATTCCTGGCTTCTTTCCATTTTTATGATCAAAAAATTAGAAAGACCCATTCATAGGGAAGAGATAAACGTTTGTATTATTGTAGATGAAGGTCCTTTGGAGTAAATTCCAAAAGCATGCCCTCTAAAAGAACATGTGTTTCCATGATTGTCTTTGAATCCTTTTGAACTATCAAAAATGCTTGTGTTCTTTCCTTTAATTGTTGTAGTGTTGGTGTTGTCTTTGTTTACTTTGATGGAACAATTATGGAAAGACCATCCGTTCTTAATACGGGGTTTGGGGATTTCTGTGTGCTGTGGGAGCTCTAGTTGGTGTCGACATTACTGGAATATTTTTTAAATGCATACGTAATTTCAGCAGAGAAATGACTTATACATCCACTTGATTGTTTAGAAGCCAAAATAAGCAAAAATCTTCACCTTCAGTCCGAACATCACACTTTCAAGGTGGTAGTTAATCTCTTTGCTCATGGCCATGTCAAGAGCCCTGTAGGTGGAATCCTAGAATTCTGAGATAGAGAAAGAGAGAGAAAAGAGGATACACTGAGAACAAAAATCATAGTTCTACCATTTACTGGCTTGTGACCTTGGATAAGTCTCTTAAAATCTCTGTGCTTTGGATTGCTTCATTTAATTGGGGGTAAGTACTTTCCTTCTAAAATTATTAAGAGGAGTAATAAGCTTCGCTCATAGCTCAGTTGTTAAAGAATCTGCCTGCAGTGCAGGAAACTTGGGTTTGATTCCTGGGTCGGGAAGATTCCCCCAGAGAAGGAAATGGCAGCCCACTCCAGTATTCTTGCTTGGACAATCCCCTGGTCAGAGGAGCTTAGCAGGCTACAGTCCATGGTATCACAAGAGTTGGACGTGACTTAGCAACTAAACCACCGTGTTTCTCCAGTGCCTGAGTTACGGTTGTGCTCAGATGCTCAGTCATGTCCAGCTCTTTGCATCCTATGGACTATGGAGTCCAGCAGGCTCCTCTGTCCATGGGATTTTCCAGGCAGGAATATTGGAGTGGGTTGCCATTTCCTCCTCCAGGGAACCTTCCCAGCGATCAAATCCCCATCTCCTATGTCCCCTGCGTTGGCAGGTGGATTCTTTACCATTAGTGCCCCCTGGGAAACCCGTGAGTTTCGGTTGTGCTTCGTTGCTCAGTCGTGTCCGACTCTTCTGTGACCCCATGAACTGTAGCCCACCTCGCTCCTTTGTCCATGGAATTGTCCAGGCAAGAATATATCCCTCCTTCAGGGGATCTTCTGACCCAGGGATCAAACCCATGGTCTCCCGCACTGCAGGCAGATTCTTTACTGTCTGAGTTATGGTTGTTGGTGGTTTAGTTTCTAAGTCATGTCCGACTCTGGCAATCCCATGGACTGTAGCCTGCCAGGCTCCTCTGTCCCTGGGATTCTCTAGGCAATAATACTGGAACAGGTTGCCATTTCCTTCTTCAGGGGATCTTCTCAATCCAGGGATTGAACCTTGGTGTCTGTCCTGCGTTGCAGGCAGATTCTTTACAGACTGAGCTACAAGGGAAGCCCAGAGTTACGACTGGTCTCTCCAAATTATCAACTTTATTGTTGTCATCATTTCTCTGCTTTTAGCCTAGAACTAAATGAGTAATGTTGGGGTTTTAAAAAGATTTGTTTTTGTCTCCTACTAGACCTGTGTTGGATTTAACCATTTCTAAGCCAGTCCCCTCAGTTTCCAGCCTGTGGAGCTTCATTAGCTGCAGTAGGTGGATATCATGAAGGGTGAAGTTCAAATTATCAACTTTATTGTTGTCACATTTCTCTGCTTTTAGCCTAGAACTAAATGAGTAATGTTGGGGTTTTAAAAAGATTTGTTTTTGTCTCCTACTAGACCTGTGTTGGATTTAACCATTTCTAAGCCAGTCCCCTCAGTTTCCAGCCTGTGGAGCTTCATTAGCTGCAGTAGGTGGATATCATGAAGGGTGAAGTCTCCACGGGGCCCCTGTTTTCCGCCTCCTCTCGTGATGCGTCTGTAGCATTACCTTTCATATTTTCTCTACGACTAGGCTTGTGTTTCTTACCTTTGGCTGTGAGGGTCAGAAGTGCACCTAGCAATCAAACGTGAACTTTACTGAGGAACCCAAGTTTCCTGAAGAGAAATTTGGCTAACTGCTTCCTGGCCGAGGGGATCATTTGAGGGGACAGATGAGTCACCCTTTGCTCTTATTATGGGTGATGCTCACCACCCTCATGGAAATAGAAGTAGCGCTGTATGTGTTATATGTAAGTAACCTGAAAATTCCATCTGGTTTGGGATGTGGCATCGAACACTGACAAGTTCAGCTGATGGTTCAATAGTAGAACCAAGTAGGGCATGGCTATTGTAGGTCAAGATTCATTGGGCGTAGCTCTTGTTTCAGTGTGGCAGAGGAGACAAGAAAGTCATTGCATGTGGACAACGAGAAAGGCAGTGAGAGGCCTAGGAGTACATCGAGGAGAGGGCAGAGTGTTAAGGCAAAAGAGTGTGGCTTCAGGAACTGTACTGTTTGGGTGTGGAACCAGCTTCATCACAGATAATGGGAGTGACTGTGGGCAAATTATTGTGATCTTGGGGCTTCAGTTTCTTTGCCTGTAAGATGGGAGATAATGGTACCCACCAACTCTTATTGCAAGTAGTGAATCAGTTGACATGTGTCAGGATTCAGAGGAGGGCCCAGCCCTGGCACAATTCCTACAAATGTGAGCTAGGACCGTTCTTCATTTCATGGTGTGTTAATTTGATGGCTCAGATGGTAAAGAATCTGCCTACAATACAGGAGACCTGGGTTCAATCCCTGGGTCAGGGACAATCCCCTGGAGAAGGGACTGGATACCCACTCCAGTATTCTTGCCCTATTTAGAATTGCATGTGGAAATAAACATCGTAATGGAAAAATACTGAGAAGTACGTGTTCTTTGAATGTCCCCTCCATGTGATACCTCCAACCCGCTGATTCCTGGCTTCTTTCCATTTTTATGATCAAAAAATTAGAAAGACCCATTCATAGGGAAGAGATAAACGTTTGTATTATTGTAGATGAAGGTCCTTTGGAGTAAATTCCAAAAGCATGCCCTCTAAAAGAACATGTGTTTCCATGATTGTCTTTGAATCCTTTTGAACTATCAAAAATGCTTGTGTTCTTTCCTTTAATTGTTGTAGTGTTGGTGTTGTCTTTGTTTACTTTGATGGAACAATTATGGAAAGACCATCCGTTCTTAATACGGGGTTTGGGGATTTCTGTGTGCTGTGGGAGCTCTAGTTGGTGTCGACATTACTGGAATATTTTTTAAATGCATACGTAATTTCAGCAGAGAAATGACTTATACATCCACTTGATTGTTTAGAAGCCAAAATAAGCAAAAATCTTCACCTTCAGTCTGAACATCACACTTTCAAGGTGGTAGTTAATCTCTTTGCTCATGGCCATGTCAAGAGCCCTGTAGGTGGAATCCTAGAATTCTGAGATAGAGAAAGAGAGAGAAAAGAAGGATACACTGAGAACAAAAATCATAGTTCTACCATTTACTGGCTTGTGACCTTGGATAAGTCTCTTAAAATCTCTGTGCTTTGGATTGCTTCATTTAATTGGGGGTAAGTACTTTCCTTCTAAAATTATTAAGAGGAGTAATAAGCTTCGCTCATAGCTCAGTTGGTAAAGAATCTGCCTGCAGTGCAGGAAACTTGGGTTTGATTCCTGGGTCGGGAAGATTCCCCCAGAGAAGGAAATGGCAGCCCACTCCAGTATTCTTGCTTGGACAATCCCCTGGTCAGAGGAGCTTAGCAGGCTACAGTCCATGGTATCACAAGAGTTGGACGTGACTTAGCAACTAAACCACCGTGTTTCTCCAGTGCCTGAGTTACGGTTGTGCTCAGATGCTCAGTCATGTCCAGCTCTTTGCATCCTATGGACTATGGAGTCCAGCAGGCTCCTCTGTCCATGGGATTTTCCAGGCAGGAATATTGGAGTGGGTTGCCATTTCCTCCTCCAGGGAACCTTCCCAGCGATCAAATCCCCATCTCCTATGTCCCCTGCGTTGGCAGGTGGATTCTTTACCATTAGTGCCCCCTGGGAAACCCGTGAGTTTCGGTTGTGCTTCGTTGCTCAGTCGTGTCCGACTCTTCTGTGACCCCATGAACTGTAGCCCACCTCGCTCCTTTGTCCATGGAATTGTCCAGGCAAGAATATATCCCTCCTTCAGGGGATCTTCTGACCCAGGGATCAAACCCATGGTCTCCCGCACTGCAGGCAGATTCTTTACTGTCTGAGTTATGGTTGTTGGTGGTTTAGTTTCTAAGTCATGTCCGACTCTGGCAATCCCATGGACTGTAGCCTGCCAGGCTCCTCTGTCCCTGGGATTCTCTAGGCAATAATACTGGAACAGGTTGCCATTTCCTTCTTCAGGGGATCTTCTCAATCCAGGGATTGAACCTTGGTGTCTGTCCTGCGTTGCAGGCAGATTCTTTACAGACTGAGCTACAAGGGAAGCCCAGAGTTACGACTGGTCTCTCCAAATTATCAACTTTATTGTTGTCATCATTTCTCTGCTTTTAGCCTAGAACTAAATGAGTAATGTTGGGGTTTTAAAAAGATTTGTTTTTGTCTCCTACTAGACCTGTGTTGGATTTAACCATTTCTAAGCCAGTCCCCTCAGTTTCCAGCCTGTGGAGCTTCATTAGCTGCAGTAGGTGGATATCATGAAGGGTGAAGTCTCCACGGGGCCCCTGTTTTCCGCCTCCTCTCGTGATGCGTCTGTAGCATTACCTTTCATATTTTCTCTACGACTAGGCTTGTGTTTCTTACCTTTGGCTGTGAGGGTCAGAAGTGCACCTAGCAATCAAACGTGAACTTTACTGAGGAACCCAAGTTTCCTGAAGAGAAATTTGGCTAACTGCTTCCTGGCCGAGGGGATCATTTGAGGGGACAGATGAGTCACCCTTTGCTCTTATTATGGGTGATGCTCACCACCCTCATGGAAATAGAAGTAGCGCTGTATGTGTTATATGTAAGTAACCTGAAAATTCCATCTGGTTTGGGATGTGGCATCGAACACTGACAAGTTCAGCTGATGGTTCAATAGTAGAACCAAGTAGGGCATGGCTATTGTAGGTCAAGATTCATTGGGCGTAGCTCTTGTTTCAGTGTGGCAGAGGAGACAAGAAAGTCATTGCATGTGGACAACGAGAAAGGCAGTGAGAGGCCTAGGAGTACATCGAGGAGAGGGCAGAGTGTTAAGGCAAAAGAGTGTGGCTTCAGGAACTGTACTGTTTGGGTGTGGAACCAGCTTCATCACAGATAATGGGAGTGACTGTGGGCAAATTATTGTGATCTTGGGGCTTCAGTTTCTTTGCCTGTAAGATGGGAGATAATGGTACCCACCAACTCTTATTGCAAGTAGTGAATCAGTTGACATGTGTCAGGATTCAGAGGAGGGCCCAGCCCTGGCACAATTCCTACAAATGTGAGCTAGGACCGTTCTTCATTTCATGGTGTGTTAATTGCTCAGTCGTGTCTGACTCTTTGTGACCCCGTGGACTGTAGCCTGCCAGGCTCCTCTGTTTCCAGGCAAGAATATTGGAGTGGTAGTCATTCCCTTCTCCAGGGAATCTTCCTGACCCATAGATTGAACCCAGGTCTCCTCCAGTGTAGGCAAATTCTTCACTGACGGAGCCACCAGGGAGGTCCGTATCATGATAAGGTAGATGGAATACGCAGATGTGCAGGATGGCCTCTGGTGGTGGAGGGGAGGAAGGAGCAAGGAAGACTTGAGAGAAGGTGAACTCTGAGCCAGGCTTTTATTCTCTTTTCCTTGCACATTATTACAGAAAAATAATAATATATAGACAGTCAAAAAGAGAACAATCAAAACCCACCCCTTGACCTGCTTTCAGAGGTACCCACGATTAGCATGTAGCTTATTTCCTTTGAGACTTCTTTTTTCATCTTCTGCTGAGTGGATTTTTTGAAGGATGTCAGGGAGGGTTAATGTTTCCTACACTTAATTCCATCAATTTGGTTACATCAGTGTGTTATATAAGGAGCAATTTTTACTTGCTTTTAAAATTCTGTCATGAAATATTTAAAAGACACAGAAGAGCACAGAGAATAACACGGAGAGCGCAGTGTCTGGAGTGGGCTCCAGTCACGTGGAGAAGACTGCAGTCTTAGGAGGGGGGTGCAGGCCTGCTGAACTTACTGAGTGTCCGAGGTCTGTCCCTGCATTGGGCCCTTCAGGCAGATAGTTTCCTGGGTGTTCGGCACTGAGTCGTGCCCGACTCTTTGGGATCCCAGTTTCCTGGGTGTTTGGCACTGAGTTGTGCCCAACTCTTTGGGATCCCGTGGTCTGTGGCCCTCCAGGATCATCTATCCATGGGATTCTCCAGGCAAGTATACTGGAGTAGGTTGCCATTCCTTCTCCAGTGGATCTTCCTGATCCAGGGATGGAACTCGTGTCTCTTGCATCTCCTGCACTGGCAAGTGGATTCTTACTGAGCTCCACCTCTTCCTGTATCCCTGCAGTAACCATCTGAGGTTAATTCCCACCACTCCCTTGCCTTTGATTGTGTAACTAAGGAGTCTCTGAGAGGCCGAAGGATTTGCACACCATAGCACACGGATCAGGGTAGAGCTGTAAGTGTTATGAGTTTGCTACCACCTAACCTGAATGTTGTTTCCTCTTCCCAAGTGCTTCAGGACCCCTTGGCTCCACCATCCTCACCTAAAACCACCTTTCTTTTATGTCTTGACTTTTTTTTCCCCCAAATTATATTTGGACGCATGAGGTGAACAAAATTGAGCTAATTTTTTTTGTGTGTGGTAAAATATATATAACAAAAGAGTTACTATTCTAAAGTGACCAGTTCAGCCAAGTTGAGTATATTTATGATGTTATATAACCTTTAACTGAAAGTTGCTCAGTCGGGTCCGACGCTTTCCGACCCTATGAACTATATGGTCCATGGAATTCTCCAGGCCAGAATACTGGAGTGGGTAACCTTTCTCTTCTCCAGGGGATCTTCCCAAGCCAGGAATCAAACCCACGTCTCCCACATTGAAGGTGGATTCTTTACCAGCTGAGCCACAAGGGAAGCCCAAGAATACTGGAGTGGTAGCCTATCCCTTCTCCAGAGGATCTTTCCAACCCAGGATTCAAACTGGGGCCTCCTGCATTGCAGGTGGATTCTTTTTTTTTTTTTTTTTTTTACTTTACAGTACTGTATTGGTTTTGCTATACATTGACATGAATCCGCCACAGGTGAACATGAGTTTACCAACTGAGCTATCAGGGAAAGCACCACCTTCACCATCATCTTTTCCTAAAGCTTTTGCATCATCCCAATTAGAAACTTGGTCTACAAGGAGATCCAACCAGTCCATTCTGAAGGAGATCGACCTTGGGATTTCTTTGAAAGGAATGATGCTAAAGCTGAAACTCCAGTACTTTGGCCACCTGATGCGAAGAGTTGACTCACTGGAAAAGACTCTGATGCTGGGAGGGATTGGGGGCAGGAGGAGAAGGGGATGACCGAGGATGAGATGGCTGGATGGCATCACGGACTCGATGGACGTGAACCTGAGTGAACTCCAGGAGTTGGTGATGGACAGGGAGGCCTGGCGTGCTGGGATTCATGGGGTTGTAGAGAGTTGGACACGACTGAGCGACTGAACTGAACTAGAAACTTTGTACCTATTAAGTAATAATTCCCCATCCCCAACTTCTGTTTTACATTCTGTTTCTATAAATTTGCTTATTCCAGATAGTTCTTCATGTAAGTGAAATATTTGTCTTTTTGTTACTGGTATATTTTACTTGGCATAATGTTTCCAAGATTCATTCTTGTTGTAGCATGCATCAGAAATTCTTTTCTTTCTTTCTTTTTTTTTTTTTTTTACTGAATAATATTTCAGTATATATACATTATACATACTACATTTTGTTTATCCATTAATCTGCCTGTGGACATTTCTATTTCCACCTTTTGACTGTTGTGAATAGTCTTGCTTTGAGCATTGAATCAAAATACAACTCAGTGACAACAAAAAAACCTGATGATAGAAAAAGACAAAGAGACATTTCTCCGAAGAAGACTTACATGTGACCAATAAGCTCAGCATCAGTAGTCATTTGGGAAATGTATATCAGAACAACAGTGAGATCACTGCCCACCCACTAGAGTAGCTATAATTGGGGAGAGAAAAAAGGAAAATAGGATGAGTATATGGAGAAATTGGAACCATGTGGAAAAATTGGAACCTTGTGTCTTGCTCTTGAGAATACAAAGTGCTGTGGAAAAATGTTTGATATGTCCTCAAATTGTTAAGCATAAAATTATCATATGATTCAGCAATTACGCTCCTAGGTATGTGTCCTAAGAATTTGGAAATAGGGACTCATACAAACACATACTCGTATACCAACTGAGCTTCCTTTGAATATGCGATGTTACTATTGTGTATCAATTAATCTTTGCTAAGGACGATTTACTTATGTTGATATCTGGGCATTTAGCATGTAAACGAGCAGAAATTAGAACTCCAGAAAAAAGTCCACCCACATGATGCAAGCCATGTTAGTTGAAACCCAAGCCCTAGAGACACATAAAGTTTGGTTCAGCCATGGAGGCCATCTTGTAATGTCAAGACACAAAGGAAACATTTTGAGGGAGAATCCATGCTGAGTCAGATTTCTTCTGTCTAAAAACATTGTCAAGATAATGATAAAATAATGTCAAGAAGATTCATCTGCAGAACATTTTTCTTCCAGCCACAGAGCTGCAAAGATTTATTTCCCAAGTATCAAATTTTTTTAAGTGTTCCATAACGAAATCGATAGGTCTTGCTAATCACAGTTGAGGATAGAAATTCTGCTTAGAACATTTGAGTTCATGGATATTTATTCCATATTCCCAGAATTGAGTCTCTTGACCACTTATTAACCATTGTTAATTCATCCTGAACTTAAAGCTTTAGTGGGTGCATCAGAATACTCACACTTGACTACTTGTTGTTCTGGAAATTCACTTTGAATTATAGAATGAAATACACTCTACAAAGACCTAGGAGCTGTTAACAGCTCAAGTTCTGGTTTAACTCCACTGTATAGCCTTGTCATTTGTTCTGTGACTGGGCATTAACCTAAAGAAACAGACCTTCTCTCTGAAATCCTTTCTTAAACTGGGTTAGTGGTTACAGGTTTTAGTTTCGCTGCTGGTTAGAAACTGCTTGAGAACAGGAATATGTGGTACAGTTGTCTGATCAAGTTGGCACGACTCGCCCACCTATGCAGACCCAGCCCCGGACACCAGTAGGCATCCTTTCTACTAAAATTGCCTGCCACACAATCCAGAGCGGGTCAGACCTTGGGTTCTCCATGGTCCTGGAAGATCCCAAGAGAAAGGGAAGAGACAGACTTGAGTTAGGCCTGTGAGGCTCATTCCCCCAGACCCAGTGAGTGACTCTGCCCCTGACAGAGCAGTTCAAATGGTTAGCAAAGCCAGGAGTTTTTTGTGGCTTACTGTACACAGATCCTCTCCAGGGACGTGGCCCACATGCTCCATCAAGCTGAATGCTATTGTTGTTCCAAAACACATTTCTTTTATAACCTTTGATCTGATAAAAGTGAACCACTCAGAGTCTTGATTCATTTTCTGCAAGATGGTGAATTCTGCCCCCTACCATATGGTGAATAGAAGGCCATGTTTGTGTCTATTTAATGGGCATTTAGATGTTTACTCCCGGTAAAATACTCCCCTTTGTGAAATGTGGACACCTCTTTTCATCTGAGAGTGGCGACACTTCACAGTTGTCTAAATCAGTGCAAACCTTTTAGTATTTTGGCTTTTAAACTAGCAATGAGCAATGAAAAGCCAGTGATTTTGAAAGTAACTAGCTTAACATTCTGTTGGTTGTCTGTTGGACAGGAAATGTAGGTAAGTGCACATGTTCGTTCATGCAAGCGAGCATGCTCAGTCATTTCTGACTCTTTGTGACCCTATGCCAGACTCTGTCCATGAGCTTCTCTAGGCAAGAATATTGGCATGGGTTGCTATTTTTTACTCCAGGGGATCTTTCTGACCCAGGGATTGACCCTGGGTCTCCCTCCGTAGGTAGGTGACAGTCTTTAATTTTGTAGATTTTTAGAATCTTAGTGTCTCAGCACTAGGATACCACCATGGGGGATCAGAGCCCCTCTAGTTTCACCCCTTCTCCTAAATTAAAACTCAGAATCTTAATATGGTTAATCTGCCTTGGTAGGCACTCAGTTTGTAGAATAAATGAATGAGATATATATTCTGCTGTGTGGCTACTGTGTGTTGTGACGTCATTTTGTGGCTGTCTCGGTGGCGAGGATCTGTTCTGCTGGTATGTACATTTTATTTATTAACAGGAGAAACTGTATGTGATTTTGTTGCCAAGTTTAGTGATCTTGTATATTCATATACAAACTTCTGTGGATCCAACTCCTTTGAAAAGCTGGTAAAAAAGGCATTGTTGTTGAGTCGCTCAGTCTTGTCTGACTTTTTGCGACCCCAGGGATTGCAGCACGCCAGGCTTCCCTGTCCTTCACCAGGCTCACCAGGAGTTTGCTCAAACTCCTGTCCATTGAGTCAGCGATACCATCCAACCATCTCATCCTCTGTCGCCCCCATCTCCTCCCGCCTTCAATCTTTCTTAGCGTCAAGGTCTTTTCCAGTGAGCCAGTTCTTCGCATCAGGTGGTCAAAGTATTGGAGCTTCAGCTTTAGCATCACGCCTTCCAATGAATATTCAGAACTGATTTCCTTTAGGATTGACTGTTTGGATCTCCTTGCAGTTGAAGGGGCTCTCGAATCTTCTCCAGCACCACAGTTCAAAAGCATCAGTTCTTTGGCACTCAGCTTTCTTTATGGTCCAACTCTTACATCCATGCATGACTACTGGAAAAAGCCATAGAACTGCTTTTTACACAAATACAGATGTGCCTGTGCACGCAATTTTGTCTCTAATTCCAGAAGGTTCAAAGACCTTTGAAAGTTCTCCAGAGGCCCTATGCTGAGCACCTTTGTATTGGGTCAATTGCCAGGGCCTATGTGAAATGGTTAAAGTGAGCAAGACTATATGTCCCCTGCCCTTTACAAGCGTGAATGTTTAAAAAATATACAAATAACTTTATGTGGAAACTTATAATTTCCATCTGGGCAGTGATTTTTAACTGAGGGTTGAGACCCTTTTGGGATTTATGAAATAATGTTAGTAGTTTGGGGCCAGCATTATCAAACCAATGGAATGGAATGGAAAAGAAACCAGGCTATATGTCCATATACTGAGTTGAGATGAAAAATATGGGTCCCTGTTTGAGAAAACTGATGTCTGCTCTGCTTGTTTTACTTTATATTTAGGGCAGTGGGAGCAATTTAAAGAAATGCATGCTTTCTTTTCATGGTCTGTTTTGACTGTGTTGGCCCTTTTTCTTCCTTATTAAAAAACGGTCCAAGAGTCCACTGGTTCCACTAACATTTTAATGTCTTAACAGTCTATCCCAAGTCATCACTTATTCACAGTTGTGAAAATAAACTTAAATATGGCTCTTGAAGGCTCTCATGATTTTTCTTTGTATTTAATTTTCCTCCTTTCCAGATAAGTAAAAATTGGTGTAATCCCCACCAGGCCACAACCTCCACTTTTAGACAACATCCCTTAAACTTGGTTTTCTCATCTGTGAAATGATCCTGATTTCCTTCTTCTAGGATTGTTGGGAACGTTATGAGTTTACATAGATAGAATGCATAGCTTAAATCGTTCAGTTCAGTTCAGTCACTAAGTCGTGTCCTACTCTTTGTGACGCCATGAACCGCAGCACACCAGGCCTCCCTGTCCATCACCAACTGCCAGAGTCCACCCAAACCCATGTCCATTGAGTCGGTGATGCCATCTACCATCTCATCCTCTGTCATCCCCTTCTCCTCCTGCCCTCCATCTTTCCCAGCATCAGGATGTTTTCAAATGGGTCAGCTCTTCGCATCAAGGTGGCCAAAGTATTGGAGTTTCAGCTTCAACATCAGTCCTTCCAATGAACACCCAGGTCTGATCTGCTTTAGGACAGACTGGTTGGGGACTCTCAGAAGTCTTGTTGAACTGTTGATGTACCGTAAGGGAATTGTTTTTATACTTCCCTTAGAATTTCTTAGAATCAGCCCATTCAGGCTACGTTTACTAAGCAGAAGAGTGCTCTGGGTGTGGTAATATTCTTGTTTCAGAAGTGTCTGTCTTATCTTTTTTTTTTTTTTTAATCTAGTCTATTTAACTCCATTTTTTGGTGTAAATTATTTAGCCCCCTCTCATCATAAATGACATTAAGAGAACAATCCCTCTTTCTTTATATTTTGAATCAACATTCTGTTCACTTACAAATGTTGCATATGTTGATTTTTTTGGAACCCAGATGGAGTCTCCACGAAAACTCAGAATACTATTAAAACTCAATTGCCAGATTCTGTTATAAAGTAAATGTGGTAAAAAAAAAAAAAAAAAAAAAAAACTTCACAAGAAGAACTAAGTGATTTTCCTGGTGTTTTTCCCCCTCAGAAGTACTTTTGTAGGTACTGTGTTAATCTTAAAGAAGTTTATTGAATTTCCAGAATGATCAGCAATACTCAAAGCAAATAAATGTATTCAAATTCTTAGAAGAGATAATTCATGCATGAAAATCTTACTTCTCTACCACTCTTAGAGTAGTGCAAGGAGATTTAAATTAAACCTTGTGGTGTCTTTTAAAATAATATATAGGGCATACTCTATGCATATAAATACTCTTTTTGGCACCAGGTCGGTGAGTAGCTGCTGTAATTTAAAGGTTGTGCGTGATGTGGGTTTGTGAGGATTGCTGAGCTGTCTTTTATAGGGCAGCCCTATCGTCATTAAAATGCTTCCTGACTCTGCTTTCTCTTCCATACCCTGCCCTGTTCATTCCTTCCATTTACATAATGTTTTCACATTCTCTTTTCTTCCTTTCACTCTCTCTAGCAATAAAAACTTAACTGTCAGAAGGAATGCAGTTAGTAGTATCTGGCAGAATTCTATAAGAAAAGACATCTCTAGTGTCAAATGGACCTACGTTGGCATTGCCACTCAGCTTTCAGGAATTTGGGCAACAACGTTGACCTCTTTGAGCTTTGGTTTGTTGTTTGTAAAAGGGGTCTCTTACCTGTGGCTTCAGTGAGCACTTTATACTGATAGCTTACTTCCCTGAAAGGTATGTGTTACAGAGAAATAATTAAAAATCAGCAACTCATTGTAGATTGTTGTTGTTGTTGCTATTATTCAGCTGGGTAGGAGCTGTATTTTGTGAACAAAGAAGGTCTTAGAAGCCCTGCAGTCTCATTGTGCGCATGCGTGCTCACTTGTGTTTGACCCTTTGCAACCCCATGGACTGTATGGAGCCTGCCAAGGGAATTCCCAGGCAAGAGTATTGGAGTGGGTTGCCAGTTCCTCCTCCAGGGGGATCTTCCTACCCAGGGATCGAACCTGTGCCTCTTGTGTCTCCTGCATTGGCAGGCAGATTCTTTACCACTGTTCAGTTCAGTCACTCAGTCATATCCGACTGTTTGCGACCCCATGAATCACAGCATGCCAGGCCTCCCTGTCCATCACCAACTCCCGGAGTTCACTCAGACTCATGTCCATCGAGTCCATGGTGCCATCCAGCCATCTCATCCTCGGTCGTCCCCTTCTCCTCCTGCCCCCAATCCCTCCCAGCATCAAAGTCTTTTCCAGTGAGTCAACTCTTTGCATGAGGTGGCCAAAGTACTGGAGTTTCAGCTTTAGCATCATTCCTTCCAAAGAAATCCCAGAGTTGATCTCCTTCAGAATGGACTGGTTGGATCTCCTTGCAGTCCACCTAGAAATTTCTGTTTCCCTACTATTTGCAGGGTCTCTGACATTACATGCTGAGTGGTAGATGCTAGTGATGATACCTTTTATTGATCATTTTTTATGTTCTAAGCCTAATATGAGCTTTTGCGTTTATTACATTGAATCATCATCACTCACTTGGGGATGGGATGGTAGTTTAGCTTCATTCACAGATGGAAACTTGAAATTTCGTGATGTTATGAGAATCAGTCCATAGTCTTTCTGGCCCTTAAACCTAACTTCTCAATCACTGTTCAGTCCTCTCTTTCTGCATGAAGAGATGGACAGAGATCTTTAGACTGTTGGGTCAAAAGTAGGGTGTCTCTCCTACCTTCCCAGTCAAGGACTGTCCTTCAAATACTGATACATTGCAATACAGTGGCAGTGGACCTGTTCTGAAATAGGCAAATAGACCCAGGTGTGGGAGGATGAATCTTTTAAGAAATTACTCACCAGGTTGGGTCACAGGTCATGGTTAACCACCTCTGGTGGCTGTTTGGGCCAAAAGTGCCATCTCAATTCCCCAGGGAATCCTGGTGGGTATTTTTGGAATGATTTAATTTCCGTGTTTAAAGCTTCCATCTTTTACTGGGTGGTGTCGTTAGGCAATCAGAGAAAAGAATTTCTTACTAATATTGTCGTTTCTCTTGGTGGGGTCCTTTCCCATTTAAAAAAACTGGCAACTCAATTCAGGACCTCCTGTCTCATGCTGGAGGATGCTAATTTCCGAGAGTGAGCAATTTTTGATGCTATTCCTCTTACTGTGTCAACAAAGCAGTGTCTGAAAACATTTCCCAACATTGCAAACATCCAGGTTTTCCTGCTTGGTTCCAGCCTCAGCGTATGGTGGTTCATTATTTACATATGCTGAGAGGCCTGCCAAGCTGATGCAGGTGTTGCTGACTTGTGAAGACACGTTGACTCTTGCTCTAAAGAAAGGTTGGAATGCGCCCTTTGTCAGAGGGATCGAGCTGTGCCAGTCACCGAGCTACTTGTCAGTGTATAAAAATGCAGAGTTCACTTTGCTGTAGAAGTAAAACAGTTTGACATACTGCCTTTAGCAGGTTTTTCTTTCAGTGAATATCATTCTCTTTCCGTCTCACACCCTACATTGTTGGGTAGTCCTTGCTTTAAGGTTGTTGGCTGTGCTCACGATATCACTTTCTTTGGCTTTGTCATTTTGGTGTCAACTTTGTCTGTAAAGAAAGCTGAGCACTGAAGAACTGATGCTTTTGAACTGTTGTGTTGGAGAAGACTCTTGAGAGTCTCTTGTACTGCAAGGAGATGCAACCAGTCCATCCTAAAGGAGTCAGTCCTGGGTCTCATTGGAAGGACTGATGATGAAGCTGAAACTCCAATACCTTGGCCACCTGATGTGAAGAGCTGACTCATTGGAGATGATCCTGATGCTGGGAAAGATTGAGGGTGGGAGGAGAAGGGGACGACAGAGGATGAGATCTTTGGATGGCATCACCAACTCAATGGACATGGGTTTGGTGATGAACAGGGAGGCCTGGCGTGCTGTGGTCCATGGGGTTGCAAAAAGTCAGACACATTGAGCGGCTGAACTGAACTGAACTGAAATTGTAAGGAGAGAATGCAGTCACTTGAAGTTTCCATGTGGAAGTGGTTAACTTCTAATTCTGAAAGGTAGCTGATGAGTCTGGGTCTTCAGGAATCCAGTATGTCTTGATTGTAAGCCTGTGAAATTAATTTAACCTCCATGATGGTAAATTTCCAAGATTTTTGTTTTTTTTGGAGCTGGTGGCTTTGTGACCATCCAGAAGTTTCTTCCCAAAGTTCTTTAACTCAGTGCAGTTTTTCATCGAGATAAGCTGACCCCTTTCATGTAGAACCCCAAATTTAAGCAGCTGCTTGTACTGGGAGGTTTACAATTGCCCTTGTCAGTCTCCTGTAGGTCCTCTTTCTCTACAAGATCATTCAGGGACCCAGGGCTGCTCAACCTGCTTGTCTACAGGCTTCTCTGCACTTGGAGTGTAGAGAAGAGAAGGGAGAGGACAGGAGGGTCTCCATGAAAGTGTCAGGGTTAGATTCTAGCAGTGGCCAGCACTGTAGGAATTTGTATTCTATTGGTGGTGACACAGGCATGGGGCCCTCATATAGGTGTGACTGGGCTGAAAAGCTACATTTCCTAATTTCCCACGTGAGAAAGGAACCCATATAACGTCTCTGCCACAGTTGCATACTCTTAATCTTAAGGGTTCTGAAGGTGAGTGTGTCTATAAGGAGGACCTTGACAGGGGATTGACTTGGTAACTAGGTATTTGTTCTGAATTCTAGGTTCATTTTTACCTTAGGGTTCACGAGTTTCCCACAAATGGCAAAGAAGGGAATTTTTATTTAAAGGAAGTGCTGCACTGGGTACTTTTCCTTTTTAGCCTGATGATGTATTTATAGCCTACCTAAAGATCCAGAATTAATGTCTGGTCATGCATGATGCATGTCTCCCTGGTGGCTCAGGGGTAAAAAAAATCCTCCTGCAGTGTTAAGAGATGTGGGTTTGATCCCTGGGTTAGGAAGATCCCCTGGAGAAGGGCATGGCAACCCACTCCAGTATTCTTGCGTGAGAAATCCCATGGACAGAGGAGCCTGGAGGGCTACAGTCCATGGGGTCCCAAAGAGTTGGACAGGACTGAGCAATTAAACAACGAAAACATACATGGTGCAATCTAGTAATAATCAGACTTAGGTTTTTTAGATGATTCCTCTGTGGATCTATGCTGACTTTAAGACTCTCTGACGTCTATGTTTGTATCTCACTTTGCCCTGAGTTTTCAGGGTTAGAAGGCCACATTGTCGCGTTTCCTCCTTTGAGAAGCAGGTCTCTTGGATTTCAGGAAGACTCCGATCAGACTTTCCTGTCCAAAGGTGTAGAATTCCAGTCATGCAGTTTTTCCTTCTAGGAGATCTTTCCTCCTATAAATCCCAAAGCTTTCATCTTTAATAATAATTTTGGAAGCATTTAAAACATTTCATACTTTTCCCAGCATCTTCAACACAGTATGTTGAACATGGTTGAATCTTTTTAGTCAGTTTTTTTTTTTCCTCCTAAGCTGGATTTAGTCATTTAGAAGTTAATTGAAGTTGGAAGGCCCAGAAAGGTGAGGTCCTGGAGCTAACCTCCCCGTTTTTCTCATAGCTGCTTTCGTTTCCTCCCAGCACATCTGGTGTGGTTTTCTGTCTCTCCTTCCCCCTCCCGACAAACTCTCTGCCTGAGGTTTACTGTTGGCTGTCAATCTGGATAACTGAGCGCGTTAAATTGAGAATCAATAGATTCTTAATGAGGACTACAACAGAGAGAGTCCCGCTATTGAGAGAGTCAAGTTCAAACTCCTCAGCTCGCCGTCTACAGCCTTTGGCAGCCGGCTCATCTGGTCCTAGCTGGTTGCACAAATTGCAACAACCGCACCCTCATCACAGAGCACACTGCACCCTATTTCTGAGCCATAATCTTCAAGTCATAATCTTTATAAATCATATAATTGTAATAAATATCAGTGAAAGTTAATTGAGTACTTATGTGCCAGGGTCTTTTGTAGAATATATTAAAGTGTTAAACCCTCCCAAGAAATCAAAGCATTTAGAGTATTCTAAATATAGATAAAAATTAAATATTTAAAATAGTTAGCTATTATTACGATATACTATTACATGTCACATGGGCTTTCTAACTGACACAGTGGTAAAGAACCCACCTGCCAGTGCAGGAGGTGGAAGAGACATGGGTTAGATACCTGGATCAGGAAGATCCCCTGGAGTAGGAAATGTCAACCCACTCCAGTAGTCTTGGGAAAATCAGTATTCTAGAAAATTCCATGAGCAGAGGAGCCTGGTAGGCTACAGTCTTGGGGAGTCAGAAGGAGTTGGACGTGACATATCACATATCAGTATTTTAATAATCATGCTGTGCTTGTTTGCTCAGTTGTGTCCGACTCTGCGACCCCCTGTCTATGGGATGCTCCGGGAAAGAATACTGGAGTGGGTGGTCATGCCCTCCTCCAAGGGCTCTTCCCAGCTCAGGGATTACACCCAGGTCTCCCACACTGCAGGCGGATCTGTACCAGCTGAACCATAAGGGAAGCCGGTGAATACTGGAGTGGGTAGCCTATCCCTTCTCCAGGGGATGTTCCCAACCGGGGAATCGAACTGGGATCTCCTGCACTGCAGGCGGATTCTTTACCATCTGAGCTGCCAGGGAAGCCCAAGTGTATTTAAGTGTGATTAAGTTAATTATTATTATTAGCTATAACTTTATGGGCATATGGCTACATGAAAGCATTTAACCATCGCAAGGACAGGTTGGGTAATTGCTCTCCTCTCCCTTTAACAAATGGGGAAGGGAGATGCTGAGGTTATGTAAGCTGGCAAAGTCACACAGCTTGGGGGTTCCACAGCTACCCATTGTGTAGTGCTGACAAGCGGCCAGACTGTCATGGTGTAAATCCCCTCTCCAGCCACTCATTCTCCTTGGGGTAGTCCTTCATTTCTCTGCTCAAAATGCAGTGGAGCCTCAACATTGTCCTGTGACATGCCCTTTGTATCATATTGCCCCTTTCCTGAACAGAGTGAAATCTGTACTCAGAAATGAGGTCATTACACCTTCCATCTGTCCAACACCCTCCTTCCCGCACCCTTCTATTGGAGCTCCTTGAGGCTGGGGCCAGGGCCGGGGAGGCCTATGTGAAATGCTGGTGGAATCCATCAGCGTTAGAGATGGTCGTGCCATCTCCCCATTTTCCACGTGGCAAAGCTGAGGCCCTTGTGGTTGCATCACAGAGCTGATCGAGGATCTGGGATGAGTACTGTTGTTTTCCTGAGTCTCTGGCGATGTGGACTTTGAATGCAGAACACGTGTGCAGTTATTTCGGTCTGGTTGCTTAGTTCCTGGCAGGGTTCTGGCTGGCGGGATGTGTTTCTGAGCGTACCGTGTGCTTAACTGTGTACTCGGAGTGGTGGCAACAGTCGTAGGAGTGGCTTGGCATGAAAACACCAAGCAGGGCCCGAGCTTATACAGCCTGCTGACAGAGGATTCACGGATTCTGGTGAGGCTGGAAGGGCACTTGTACGCGTGTGGCTCAGGGATTTTGTTTGATTTTTTTTTTTCCTCCTAAGCTGAAACTAGCAAATTTTATCTATTCTTTATGAATTTTTATATTTGATATAGGGAGTCACTTGCTAAAGGATGTCTCCTTGTACACGTTATCCATAATGGTTCTGCACCTGTGTAAGTAACTTAGAATAAAGAAATGATCAGGCCACAAATTTAGTTTCTAATTTGAAATTGTCACAAATTTCTGGAGAAGGTGGCCCTGTAGTATACAGAAGGTTGTTTTCTCTAAGTCATTTGGGAGTAAATTACTGTTACCCTCAGGCATGAGTGTTTTTTTCCCCATAAACAAAGACAGTCTTCTATAAAACTGCTCTACAGGGCTCAGAATCATGATGCCTTACCTCCAGCTCCTTCTCACACCCTTTCCCACTCTCTCATCACTTGTCCCTAGCTCCATTTCAAATAACAGGTATTTCCAGCGAGCCGCACGTGTTGCTCTGAGTTGTCACGTGTCTTCAGATTTCTTCATTCGGAAATAGCTGCCCATCAAGAGTCACAACCCTGACTCTTTGGAAGAACCCAGGCTGTTGTTTTGTGGAGTGTCCTTCAGTGTGGCTTTACTTGGAGTGTTCTTAAGATCAGATCCACATTCTGAGTCATCAGCAAACACCCTCAGTGGTGATGGTGTGAGCCTCCCTCTGTGTCTTCGCTGAGAACTCTTGGTGTGAACCCATCCCATTTCTGATGATGCTCACTCATTTGGTCCCTTGGTTTAGATGGCTTCTGCCAGCCTTCCCTACTGGGAAGTGATTCTTTTCTCTTTTTCCCTTTTGTAGTTAGTAAGCGTTTTATAGAGAGGTCCTTTGATGTAGATCCCCCATTTCTCATCAGTCTGTGAGTTTATTTAAATCTATAAGGACTCATGGTTTCCTATTTTAGTCAGTGGTTATAATCTGTTAGGCTTCCCTGGTAGCTCAGATGGTAAAGAATGTGCCTACAAGGCGGGAAACCCAGGTTTGATTCCTGGGTTGGGAAAATCCCCTGGAGGAGGAATGGCTACCCACTCCAGTATTCTGGCCTGGAGAATCCCATGGACTGAGGGGTCTGGCGGGCTACAGTCTGTGGGGTCACAGAGTCAGACACGACTGAGCGACTAGCACTTATACTGATAATCTGCTCGTGGTGGTCTGTATGTTGATATTCAGGTCTTCCCTGGTTGGATCTGTCGGGTCCCTCCAAGAGGGGCTCCTCTGTGCTATTCTATCCCCTTTCTCACTCTGGCTGGACTCTGAGACACCCTGGATGCTTCTTTCTGTTGTTGTCCCTCGACCTGACCTGCGTGGTCTCTAAAACCCCCCCTTGCCAGGCCACTCCCATGAGTTGATATCTTTTCTTTTTTTAATTCATATTTTTTTTTAAAAAGTATATTTCCAAAGGAGGGTATGGAGAAAAGGGAACCCTCCTACACTGTTTGTGGGTATGTAAATTGGTGCAGCCACTATGGAAAACAGAATGGAAGTTCCTCAAAAAAACTAAAAATAGAGTTACCATATGATCCAGCAATCCCACTCTTGGGCATTTACCCAGACAGAACTATAATTCATAAAGCTACATGCACCCCTATGTTCATTTACACTATTTGCAATAGCCAAGACACGGAAACAAACCAGATGATGTTCATCGATAGAGACATGGGTGAAGAAGATGTGGTACATATGTACAATGGAATACTCTTTAGTCATTAAAAAGAATGAAATAATGTTATCTGCAGCAACACGGATGGACCTAGAGATTATCACACTCAGCAAAGTAAGAGAAAAGACAAATATCAGATGACATCACATATCTTTCAGGTTAACTTGGGGCCAATATACTATAGACATTTAGATGAACATTTCAGGGGAGAATTGGTTTTGTTTCTAAACTGCACAAAATCCCAGTGGGGCCTGTTGAGTATTTTAGCTGGCGTGGAAGGGAAGCTTCCGTGCCTCCAGGCACATTCTTACACAAATTATTGAAAGATGCAGGAGCAGTTCAGTCATGTTAACAATCCAAGTTTGAAACCGTTATCCTTTTTTTCTACACTACTGAGTGTTGATAGGATTTCCAAGGTGATAGAAGGACAGCTTCTCCAGGAGGTTTGTGGCAGCTCACAGAGGAACCTGTTACCCGTGGTGCTGGAGGGGCTTCCCACGTGGCTCAGTGGGTCAAGAATGTGTCTGCAGTGCTGGAGATGCTGGTTCGATCCTGGCATCAGGAAGATCCCCTGGAAGAGGGCCTGGCGACCCACTCCAGTATCCTTGCCTGGAGAACCCCATGGATAGAGGAGCCTGGTGTAGGCTACAGCCCATGGGCTTGAAAAGAGTGGAACACGACTGAATGGGCTGAGCTCCCATTCATGCAAGGTTCTGGAAGGAAGGGGAAAGAATGAGAACCTCTTTTTTTTAACGGTCTGTGCTCATCTCACCTTTCTGAGCTCTCCTCCACTCTGCTGTCTTCAACCATGCTGCCCAATCCTGTGCTCAGCTGGAGATCCACTCACTTACTTGTTGCCACTTCTCTATATGACTTCCTTGAACTTTCCGTTCTCAGAATCATCGACTAAAATTCTTGGCCCCGAGTTTAATTTTTAAAATTTGTTTAAATTTGTTTACAATAGTCTGTTTTGAAGTGAGATTTTAATGAAATGATGATTAGTATGCACATGTTCAGTTGCACCTCCTTGTTAAGTAAAATATCTAAAAATTAGACTGTTTATTTTATAAATGTCTTCTCTGCCTCCCCCCTCCCCTATTTAATGCACATGCATGTACACACACACACACACACCCCAGTGTGATAAAAGATACTTCCCTGCAGCAGGAGTTGGGTAAATTCACATGTCAGAGATATACTTTATATTAATTATTGGACTATTGGATATAATATTCTAATGTGTTATTAAAATCTGCTAGGATTTTAGGACTGGAAAAGTCTTGGTCATTTTTAATTTTCAGTGACCACACACACATTAAATTATTTCTGTATTCTCATTTTAGAACACCATTCTTGCCTTTAACCTATGATAATTGTTTGGCTGAGTTACAACCCAGTTTTCAGGCTGGTAAGTTTCTTAAAAATAAATTATCCTGATGGCTTCCCAGAAACAAAGAACATTTGAAACTTAAGACTGGGATTTAGTCGGTGTACCCTGATTCCTTCTGAGCCCTAAGTTTCCGAGATTTCTCTTTTCTTCTTTTTTGTCTTCTCTGATTTCCTTCACTCCACAGGCTGCTGTTATCTCCATGGTTGCTTTTTACCATTTCTCATACTAATAACTTAGATAAGAGACCTTTAGTTTGGCTTAGAGTTTCTGAGGAAATGGAAAAAAGGACATTTTCTTTGCTTTAGAGGAGTCTATAGAGTACATGAATGCATCTGTAGTTTTCACAAATAGAGGTCAAAACTCTCAGGAATCCCACCATACAAAAGTCTTACATTTCATTGCTCTTGGTGAGTCATACCTTGGGATAGAGTGTCAGATATATTCACTATATCATTTGCTGTTGGCTTTATTCTAGTCATTCTTCCTCAAAGAGTGTTTTTTTAAAGGCCATTTTTTGTTTTAACAATTATAAATCATTTTGATGCTAATAACTGGGACGACAGTGGCATGCTGCTCTACAACCAGGAGTCCCTTAAAATTGAGTATGGGGAGCTTTGCAAGCTATTTGACATCTCAACTGTTTGTTGAATAACAGTGTTTTTGTTCTCTGAGCCTACTATCCTGCCTGGATAGCAGGAACAGATTAACTATATATGTCTGGCATACTTTGATGAATTTACCTACAGGATAATTCTTATCTGATCTTCCTTTTTATGCTTCTCAGTTCTAACAGTGTCCTAGGTTAATGCCCTTTTTTGTATTTCATAGTTTTATAATTGAGTATGGGGAGCTTTGCAAGCTATTTGACATCTCAACTGTTTGTTGAATAACAGTGTTTTTGTTCTCTGAGCCTACTATCCTGCCTGGATAGCAGGAACAGATTAACTATATATGTCTGGCATACTTTGATGAATTTACCTACAGGATAATTCTTATCTGATCTTCCTTTTTATGCTTCTCAGTTCTAACAGTGTCCTAGGTTAATGCCCTTTTTTGTATTCCATAGTTTTAAGGATTGTATAGTAAGAGTCTAGAGAAGAATGAGAAATTGAACCCAGGGTTTTTATTATGTAGTGTTAAATTCCACTGAATTAGTCCAGCTCTTGAGGCTCTGTGGAAACAGGACATTCGTTTCCAGGCCTGGGCTCATGGTGGGTCAGAGTTCATCGGACACCCCAACCTCTTCCCAACCCTAAGTACTAACCATGGAGTGTCTCAGATGTAATAACTTCTGTTTACGCTTGTTAACAAAAAGTGATCTTGCTGTATAATCTCACTCTCTAGATGTACTCTGCTCTAAAATTCACAACTCAAATCTGACCTTACTGTTACTTCCAACCATAACTCAAGAGTTTCTACTCAAACATGTGAGTCATACTTTTGGTGCTAGCTTTTCTGAGTCAGTTTAGCAGCCAACACATTTTATTATTGGCACCTCCTACCATGAGATAACAGGTATTTGGTTTTTATCCCTCAAAACTGTGATCTTTTTAATCTAAATAGTTTATCTATACCTCATTATGTTGTTATTCAGTAAGTCTGATTTGCTTCGTGCCTTCCTGACAGGTTCTGGGGTAATAAATAATGTTTTACCATTGGCAGTGTTCTTTCCCAGATATTGAAAGTGTTGCCTCTGGTTATCTTTAATCAACATGGTTACTTATATTTAGAAGGTGCATTTGCTGTGAACAATAATCTTTTCAAAAAGCTTGCAAAGGCATACAAGAGGAAGAGAGTGGGTGTATTATTTTACAAAGTGATGGTCTTTCAATTGTCACTTCTCATCCTTATACTTTATCACTGAAGGAAGATACCAAATGCCCCCAACAGGGATACTGCCCTTATGAGTTGTGTCTTCCTACTCCATGTAAAGGCACCATACATGTTCACTGTAATCATTAAGAAAAGAAATTTCACAAATTCAAGCACTGATTTTACTAATTTTATTTTTCTTACTTTTTTGGGAAAGCTTCTAATAGTGATACACAATCCTGGAGATTATAATTACTAATCAATACTTAGATGTAATGAAAGATCCTATATCCTTCCACCCCCCAGGGAATCATTTATGGTGTGATGTCTCTTGTTTAAGTCTTTAAACCATTTTGAGTTTATTTCTCTATAATATGTGAGAGTGTCCAGCTTTCTCAACATCATTTGCTGAAGAGACTATTTTTTTCCATTGTATAATCTTGTCTCCTTTGATAAGGATTAATTGACTGTAGGTGTGTGGGTTTATTTCTGGGCTCTTTGTTCTGTTCTGCTGACCCATATGTCTGTTTTTGTGCCAATACCATACTGTTTTGATTACTGTGGCTTTGTAGTGTTGTCTGAAGTCTGTCCCTGAGGGTATACTTTATTGATCATATCTTTGGCTCAGACAGTTTGGTTGGTTGGAAACTTGCCTGGTTTCCAGTGGATTGTTCCATTTACTCATATTATTCCCATTTTTACCAGTGAGCAAACTGAGTCTGTGTGATATAAAGTAACTTTACTGGTGATTTGGGTATTCAGTAGCAGGAGCAAAATTCCCACCCAGCTCTGTCTGTCTCCACCACCCCTTCTCTGAGCCCTAATCTCTGAGTCCTAGCCATCTGATGGCAAATGAAACAATGAAATGCAGTTGAGTTTGAGATGAGTCTGATCTGGGAACAGCCCTTATTTTGGCTGATGCTGTTGCTTGACGTTTACAGTTGCTCAAGACCTATTCATTATGTTTCAGGTTTCATTGTGAGATTAATTAATTAACCCTTAAGGGCTTTTCCCATTGTGTCAAGTTCAACCAAAAGAAGCTGACAAACTCTCATTATAAATTGAACCTATGTAACAAACTGCACAAGCCCCAACAAGAACTGACAGTCGGCAGGCTTAGCATTTGCTCTGTGGAAGCCTGGGTCAGTGTCAGTGGTTAATTGCATTCTCAGAAATATCATGGAAGTGGGGGAGGTGGTGGTGGTGGTGGTGGTGTGGTCACGTGACCAGGTTTACTCCTTAAAAGCCTGGCTGTATTTTCCTTCATTTTGAAAGGCATGGAGGAGATTTAGTTTTGATTGCATCCCAGAGGGAGATAGCGACCTCTTTCTGAGAATTAAATATGCATAACATATTACAAGTTAATTTTGAACAATTCATTACTATTTCCTAAAGGTTTGAGGAAGTACTGTGTTAAAAACACAATAGAAACACCAAACCTATGATTGGAGATTTTGGTTAGAAGAAACCACTCATGTGGTACATTAAACTCCAAGTTGTTGAAGTATTGTTGCTGTATAAAATAAAGAACCATATTGCATGTAAAGTAGCTGTTTGTCTCTTTGTATGACTCATTTATACCAGAACTTAAAGAATTGGGGGTGGGTATATGTATATCATTATAGTTTTAATTTTTTGAAGCTTGCATTCCAGTTATCATGTATACACATAGACACGTATGCCTATCACACCACCCCTCACACACTTACATGTGACCTTCGAACGGGTCCATGCTGTTCTGATCCAGGCCCAGTGAATAAGAAGTCTGAGAGCCAAGGACAATGTTCAGTCAGTCATTATTCTCATTCTCATGGTCTTTGTTGTACTTTTATGGTTAATGGAAAGATCTGGATGAGGGAAGATAAAAAATTAGAGAGGGGGCATTATGAGATGAGGATACTGCTGGTGATGATATTGATACTTGGAATTGCCAATTAAGTAAACAACTTGATTACTTGGCTCTTTCTTCTGTGAGGCGGCTGAATGCTATATAAATGAGTGCATTTCATTAGATGAGTTCATACAGCAGTAACCCATCAAATACTTTCTCACAGGTTGCTCATAGATATTCTGCAAAATAAAGTTGCACGATTAAGAAAGTTTGGGAAACACTGGGTTAAATAAAGTGAAATCCACTTCTTTTTTAAAAGAAATATAAATTTATATATTTTAATTGGAGGTTAATTACTTTACAATATTGTCTTGGTTTTGCCATACATCAAAATGAATCCGCCACGGGTATACACGTGTCCCCCATCCTGAACCCCCCCGCCCCCCTCCTACCATCCCTCTGGGTCGTGTCAGTGCACCAGCCCCAAGCATCCAGTATCATGCATTGAACCTGGACTGGTGATTCGTTTCATATATGATATTATACATTTGAATCAGTTCTAATGAGGTGGATGAAACTGGAGCTTATTATACAGAGTGAAGTAAGCCAGAAAGAAAAACACCAATACAGTATGCTAACACATATATGGAGAAGGCAATGGCACCCCACTCCAGTACTCTTGCCTGGAAAATCCCATGGATGGAGGAGCCTGGTAGGCTGCAGTTCATGGGGTCGCTAAGAGTCAGACACGACTGAGTGACTTCACTTTCACTTTTCAGTTTCATGCCCTGGAGAAGGAAATGGTAACCCACTCCAATGTTCTTGCCTGGAGAATCCCAGGGACAGGGGACCCCATCTATGGGGTCGCACAGAGTCAGACATGACTGAAATGACTTAGCAGCAGCAGCAGCAACGCATATATATGGTATTTAGAAAGATGGTAACGATAACCCTATATGTGAGACAGCAAAAGAGACACAGATGTATAGAACAATCTTTTGGACTCTGTGGGACAGGGAGAGGGTGGGATGATTTGAGAGAATGGCATTGAAATATGTATAATATCATATATGAAATGAAATCCACTTCTTGACTGAAAGAGTTGGAGTTCCTAAGTTTGACCCTAGAATGCATATCTCTTAAAACATCTATAAACATTCCCTGTGTATTTCCGGAATGTATACAAATAGCGGAATACAACGTGGGGTTGAGAATTGAGTACATTTATGAAGATGTGGGAGAGTGGTGACGCTAGTGGTCAAGAACCCGCTTGCCAGTACAGGAGATTAAGAGACACAGGTTCGATCCCTGGGTCAGAACGATCCCCTGGAGAAGGGCATGGCAACCCACTCCAGTATTCTTTCCTGGAGAATCCCCATGGGCAGAGGAGCCTGGTGGGCTACAGTCACTGAAGCAACTTAGCACGCATATATGCACGTTGTAGGACTGGGTTTGGATCAAGCCACTCTTCCACCCACAGGCATGTCACTTACAAACAAGTATAAGAGTTTATACACACAGCTTTCTTCCAAGGTGCTGTGATCTTCAAATGATCTAATGCATACAGAGATGCTTTTCAGATTTGAGACACTCCAGAAATATTAGTTATTAATAAAGCCTCTACTTTTAAAATTGGATATATATATAACATAAAATTTATCATTTTAACCATTTTTAGGTGCACAGTTCAGTGCCGTTAAGTATATTGCTAATGGCTAATGTTTTGCAACGTTTCTGTACATTGTTTTGTAATTATTGCTGACGCCCATCTCCAGAACTTCTGTCTTGTTTCTTTCCAAATTGAAACATCACCTCGTCCTTTTCCCCCAGCCCCTGGCAACCACCGTGCTTTCTCTCTCAATGGCTATTGCAGGTACCTCATATAAGTGGAATCATACAATACTGTCCTATTTGACTTGGCATAGTATCTTCAGGCATATCCTCTGATTTTTTTTTATGATATGAGATTTTATTTTCTTAATTCACTCACCGTTGATGCCATTCTTTTGTTTGTTTTAAATTGGAGGATAAGCGCTTTACAGTATTCTCTTGGTTTCTGCCATACATCAGCGTGAATCACATGGCTGACCCATGCATCAAATGGGGTCTTAGTTCCCTGAGCAGGCATCGGACCTGTGCCCCCTGCAGTGGAAGCATGGGGTCTTAACCAGTGGACTGCCAGGGAAGTCCCCCTGGTGCTAGGCAGTACCCAGAATTTTAGGAGAGGGTCGTCTAAGGATGTGCCTTTACAGAAAGCTGATCAGGAGTCTATTCCATCCTCGAAGCAATCAGAAGGTACACATTTCTAGTTATAAGATCAATAAGTACTAAAGATGTACAACATGATGAATATAATTAACACTGCTGCACTTATATAAGAAAACTATGTAGAGTAAATCCTCAGAGTTCTCGTCACGAGGAAAAAGTTTTTTCTGTTTCTTTAATTTTGTGTCTGTATGAGACGATGGATGTTCAGTAAACTTACTGTGATCATTTCATGCTGTATGTAAGTCAGATCATTATGCCATATACCTTAAACTTATACAGTGCTGTGTGTCAGTTATATCTTAATAAAACTTGAAGATAAATACATTTTTAAAAGTTCAGGGAAAGAATCTAGTCCATCCTCAGATAAGAACTAAAGTGACCCAGGGCTCCCCTGACAAGCAAAGAGCCCTCTGTTGCTTCTTAAATCAGTGTTTCAATATGAGAGGCATGAGTTTCAACACCTAAGTATTATATCTTTATTATCTAGATTTATGCACAAGGATTTTTAAACTTAATATTTCATCATTTTTACTTGTCTTAAAATGGTGGCTCTTGATATGAGGCTCTTTTGGGGAAATCCTCTGTAACTTTTAGGATGAAAAGTAGCATGTATTTCAAAATTACATAGCTTAAAATTTGAAATGACCTCTTCTTATTTAAATAAAGCCTTTGGAATGCATGGGTTTGTTAGAGTGAACATTCTCTTCTATACCATGATTTTATACAAAATTATTTTCAAATACCCATTATTAATCCCCATTAAATGGTGCCAAAATGGTCATTATACTTTTTTCCTGAGTAAGCATGGCTTAAAAAAACACAGTCAAGTTAATCTGCCATCTTGTCCTGCTATGCATATTCTTGTAACCTAAATGTATATTTTTGCCTTTGCCCTGTTAAGAGCATGTTTTTCATCGTAAAGAATATTAGCTGTATCAGCAGGCTTTAGCATTAAAATTTCATTGAATTGCACCCTTCATTTTTCATACCCCTCTGAGCTCATCATAGATGCCTGATCACTCTTGGGTCTTTCAGTACATCTTTGGGGTCCTGGTCTCATCTTATATCCCCACCTCCAAGATCCTTAAGACTCTTTACGGTGCCTTGAGCCTTCCCTGTCTCAGAATCCTCATAGAATCAGCCACCGAGAAGGTGCTCTGCACATGCTGAAGTTGAGCTGGGTTGAGTTAAATCGAGATTGAGGTCTGGAAGCCAAAATTGAAGGGATTTTTAAATTTTTAGATGAAACACAACGTCAGGATCTTATTTACCTTTATGGAGAGCCAGGCTGAGCTGGCACAGCACAGATGGCACCCTGTTCCTGAGAGTGTGGGGACGGAGTGAAGCAGAAGAAACAGGTGGCTCTGGAGCTGGCACCCTGGCGTCAGCACCAGCTCGGGCCACACTTTGCTGTGCTCGTGTGAGCAAGGCATCGGCAGAAGCAGAAGGCTGCTGTTATTTTGATCACTGAGCTCTATTTAGTGAATACACTCGATTAGTCCTCCTCCTCCTTCTCCTGGATGCTATTTTGAATAGGATATCAAATCCCTGCATCGATGATGTACACAGTACCTTTTTTCTCCCTGGGACATATCACACCTCAGTCTGGGCTCTTGTTTTCTACCTTTTGAAAGTGCTGACTACGTGCTGAATTTTACTGAGGAAGAATCTGAAACCACAGAGAAATGAGTGATTTGCTTATGAGTTAACAGGTTTTCAGGGAGCTCAAATTGGAATATATGGCTTCCCTAGTGGGCATGTTTTTTGATTTTGTCCTTGAAAATTCAGGCTCCCTGGCAGAAGGAGAAGGGGGCGGCAGAAGATGAGATGATTAGATAGCATCCAATGGACATGAGTTTGAGCAAACTCCGGGAAATACTGAAGGACAGGGCAGAGTCGGACATGACAACAGCAACAGGTGCAGAAGGGAAGCATTCAGAATTAGAACTCCTAAGCCTTATCTCTCTGCTTGTTTTCTGAGAAGGTGAATATTTTCAGAAAGGGGTACACTTTGGTCTTGGGAGGGCTGCACTGAGCCTTCCGGGGGGTGGTTTGGTTTAAATGAGAACTTGTCGGTTCCAGCTAGCTGGGAGGAATTGCTTTCCCATTGTGATGCATTAGTCATGAGCTGAGTGTAGGAGGGTGTTGAACAATCACTCTGCCCTCCCCGCTCCATCCCTGGGCTTACAAGCTTAATTTTAAGCCCAGCTGCATCAGAATTGAGGACTTGCTGGGGACATTCCCCCCACCCCCACCCTGCTGTGTGCTTGAAATCTTGGCTCAGAGGTGGGAGAGGGTAGTAATTTCAGATCCAGGGCTAGAGCAGAAATGTCGCCACAGGGAAGCTTGTGTACCTAGGGTGCGTTATTTGTGTGTTTGTGTGAGGGGTAGGGGAGGAGTAATGTTGGGTGGGGGGGCGGCTGCTGTACTTGCATTGTCCAGTCTTCAAATATATTTTGATGCTGTTTTCCATATGTAAAAGAGAGCCACAACTCTTGATGATGTTGGCTGCTAGGAAACCTAAGCTTGGAAGGGTGCTTTCCCTGAGAAATAAGTGGTAAAGATGACATCTTGAAAGTCAGACCACTCTCTCCATGACCCCTTGATGCCCCAGAGCCTGCAGTTAGCACTAACACCCCAAGAAGACCTTCCCCCCACCACCAGGGCTGAAATCAGGCAGAGTTGTGGGCTGGGTTGTCTAAACACCTGCTGGATATTCTGTTGTAAACAGTCTGTGTGGCAACATGTTTTCTTCCTTTTGTTTCTTTGGCTGGTATTGATGCCATTACTAGGTACTAGAGAAAAACTCTCCTGGGACATGGGATGGTTAATATTATATGTGAACTTGGCTATGGTGCCCAGTTATTTGGTTAAATACCTTACAGGTTGCTGCGAGGTCTGTTTGTTTTGTATGTCAGACATTCTTCATGTACTTTTTTTTTAAAAAAAAACAGTTTTTATTGGCGTATAGTTGAATTATAATATTGTGTTACTTTCAGGCATGCAGCGAAGTGGATCAGTGATCCATGTACACACATCCACTCTTTTGTAGATGCTTTTCCCATGTAAGTCACTACAGAGTACTGAGTCGAGTTCTCTGTGCTGTATGCTGCTGCTGCTGCTGCTGAGTCGCTTCAGTTGTGTCCGACTCTTAGCGACCCCATGGACTGCAGCCCACCAGGCTCTGCTGTCCATGGGATTTTCCAGGCAAGAGTACTGGAGTGGGGTGCCATTGCCTTCTCCATCCGTGCCATATAGTAGGTTCTTATTAGTTACCTGTCTTACATATAGGAGTGTGCATATGTCAGTTCCAGTCTTTAAATGTATCCCTCCTGCTTCTTTCCCCACTGGCAACCGTAATTTTGGTTTCTACATCGGTCACTCTGTCTCTGTTTTGTAAATACGCTCATGTGTACTTTATTTTAGGATTCCACATGTAACGATGCCATATGATGTTTGTCTTTCTCAGTCTAACTTCATTCAGTATGACGATCCGTAGGTTTATTCATGTTGCTGCAAATGGCATTATTTCATTGTTTTTAATGGCTGAGTAGTACCCCATTTTATATATGTGCCGCACCTTCTTTATCCATTCTTGTGTTGGTGACCGTTTGAAAGAAGTGAAAGTGCCAGTCAGTTGTTTCTGACTGTTTGTGACCCCATGGACTGTAGCTCACCAGGCTCCTCTGTCCATGGGCTTCTCCAGGCACAAATGCTGGAGTGGGGAGTCATTCCCTCCTCCAGGGGATCTTCCCAACCCAGGGATGGAACCCATGTTCCCTGCACTGCAGGTGGTTCTTTACTGTCTGAGCCACCAGGAGGCCCGATGGACCCTGAGGCTGCTTCCAAGTCTTGGCTATTGTGAACAGCGCTGCACTGACCACTGGGTGCCTGTGTCTCTTTGAGTAGTTTCTTCTGCCTGGGGGTGGGATTTTAGGATCATGTGATAGTTTGTTCTTTCTCTTCCTTCTTCCTCACTGTTTTCTTTTACCAGGCATTTTAAAAAATGTGATTTAGCATTTAAATCAGACATTGAGTAAAGCAGGTTATCCTCCATAATGTGGGTGGGCCTTATCCAGTCACTTGAAGACCTTAAAAGTAGACTGAGGTCCTCTAAAATGAAGGGATGCTTCTTCTGGGTCCTTTGAACTCAAGACAGCAGCATGAACTCTTCCTAGATCTGCAGACTGCTGGTTTGCCCTGCAGATTGTAGATGTGCCAGACTCTACAATCTCGTGAGCCAGTATTTTAAAATAGTCATCCATCCATCCATCCATATCCTGCTGGTCTCGTTCCTCTGGAGAACCGTGACTAATGCTGGGGCCATGAACTGTGGAACCATATGATGAAAGAGTAACACACTGTCGTCTTTTCCCTCATGGAAGTTGTCATCCTAATCGCTGTGGCTGCTAAGTCGCTTCAGTCGTGTCCGACTCTGTGCGACCCCATAGATGGCAGCCCACCAGGCTCCCCCGTCTCTGGGATTCTCCAGGCAAGAACACTGGAGTGGGTTGCCATTTCCTTCTCCAATGCGTGAGACTGAAAAGTGAAAGTGATCTTGCTCAGTCATGTCCGACTCCTAATGACCCCTTGGACTGTAGCCCATCAGGCTCCTCCGTCCTTGGGATTATCCAGGCAAGAGTACTGGAGTGGGGTGCCATTGCCTTCTCTCATCCTAATAGAGGAGAGGATTAAGACAAGTTTTCAAATAACTGATTACTACAGAGATTCAGAGGAGAAGAGTGATGAAGGATATATTGAAAGAATAGAACTTTGCAAAACTGTTCAATAAAATGCTCCACAAAAAGAGAATTAATTTCTAACCACTTCATGTGCCATTTTATTTTGGGAGGAAGACGGGTATTTCATTTTAGAAAATCATCAGTTCAGTTTAGTTCAGTTGCTCTGTTGTGTCTGACTCTGCATGAACTGCAGCATGCCAGGCCTCCCTGTGCATCACCAACTCTCAGAGTTTGCTCAGACTCATGTCCATCAAGTTGTTGATGCTATCCAACCATCTCATCCTCTGTCGTCCTCTTCTCCTGCCTTCAATCCCTCCCAGCATCAGAGTCTTTTCAAATGAGTCAGCTCTTCACATCAGGTGGCCAAAGTAGTGGAGTTTCAGCTTCAACATCAGTCCTTCCAGTGAACACCCAGGACTGATCTCCTTTAGGATGGACTGGTTGGATCTCCTTGCAGTCCAAGGGATTCCTCAAGAGTCAGCACCATCAGTTCCTCTGCTCTCAGCTTTCTTTATAGTCCAACTCTCACATAGATACATGATCACTGGAAAAACCATAGCCTTGACTAGATGGACCTTTGTTGGCAAAGTAAATGTGTCTGCATCTTAATATTGCTGTCTAGGTTGGTCATAGCTTTTCTTCCAAGGAGCAAGTGTCTTTAAATTTCATGGCTGCAGTCACCATCTACAGTGATTTTGGAGCCCAAGAAAATAAAGTCTGTCATTATTTCCATTGTCTCTCTGTCTATTTGCCTTGAAGTGATGGGACCAGATGCCATGATCTTAGTTTTTTGAATATCGAGTTTTAAGCCAGATTTTTCACTCTCCTCTTTGATTTCCATCAAGAGGCTCTTTAGTTCCTCTTTGCTTTCTGTCATAATGGTGATATCATCTGCATATCTGAGGTTATTGATATTTCTCCCGGCAATCTTCATTCCAGCTGGTGCTTCATCCAGCCTGGCATTTTGCATGATGTACTCTGCATAGAAGTTAAATAAACAGGGTGACAATATACAGCCTTGTCGTACTCTTTTACCAATTTGGAACCAGTCTGTTCCATGTCCAGTTCTAATTGTTGCTTCTTGACTTGGATATAGGAGGTAGGTCAGGTGGTTTGATATTCCCATCTCTTTAAGAATTTTCCACAGTTTGTTGGGATCTACACAGTCAAAGGCTTTGGTGTAGTCAATAAAGCAGAAGTAGATGTTTTTCTGGAATTCTCTTGCTTTTTCGATGATCTAATGGATGTTGGGAGAAGGAAATGGCAACCCACTCCAGTGTTCTTGCCTGGAGAATCCCAGGGACAGGGGAGCCTGGTGGGCTGCCGTCTATGGGGTCGCACAGAGTCGGACACGACTGAAGTGACTTAGCAGGTAGCAATGGATGTTGGCAATTTGATCTCTTCTTTCCTCTGCTTTTTCTAAGTCCAGCTTAAGCATTTGGAAGTTCATGGTTCACATACTGTTGAAGCCTGGCTTGGAGAATTTTGAGCATTACTTTGCTGGCGTGTGAGATGAATGCAATTGTGCGGTAATTGGAACATTCTTTGGTGTTGCCTTTCTTTGGGATTGGAATGAAAACTGACCTTTTCCAGTTCTGTGGCCACTGTTGAATTTTCCAAATTTGCTGTCATATTGAGTGCAGCCCTTTCACAGCATCATCTTTGAGGATCTGAAATAGCTCCACTGGAATTCCATCACCTCCCCTAGCTTTGTTTGTAGTGATGCTTCCTAAGGCCCCCTTGACTTCACATTCCAGGGTTTCTAACTCTAGGTGAGTGATCACACCTTCATGGTTATCTGGGTCATGAAGATCTTTTTTTGTATAGTTCTTCTGTGTATTCTTGCCACCTCTTCTTAATATCTCCTGCTTTTGTTAGGTCCATGCCATTTCTGTCCTTTATTTTGTACTTTGTTGCATGAAATGTTTTCTTGCTATCTCTAATTTTCTTAAAGATATCTCTAGTCTTTCCCAGTCTTATTTTTTTCCTGTAGAAAATCATACACATTAAAAGTTTGTATTCCATTATTAATCTACCCCAATGCCCCTGTTCTCCCTAACCTCCTGAGTAAATCTTTGAGTAAAACCGACTCTTGTGACTGTTGTTCCTTTAGTCCTTTGATTTGTGTCTGCTGAGTGTGCCAGTGGTGTTTGCATATCATTTAGCGGTGCAGGACTGATGCAGTGGCATTCTTGAGGGACGCTGAGTGTGTCTTGAGTGTGGGTGTTCATGGTTGTAGCACATGGGCTCAGTATTTGCAGTGTGTGGCCCTTGGGCACACAGGCTCAGTAGTTGTGGCTCATGGGCTTACTTGCCCCATGGCATGTGGAATCTTCCCGGACCAGGGATCGAACCCATGTCCCCTGCATTGGCAGGTGGATTCTTATTCACTGTGGCACCAGGCAAGTCCAGAGATGAACATTTATGAAACCCTAAGTAAATACAACTCGTATCTAACTCTTTGCAGCCCCATGGAACTCCATGGAATACAGTCATTGGAATTCTCCAGGCTAGTAGTTGTGGCTCATGGGCTTACTTGCCCCATGGCATGTGGAATCTTCCCGGACCAGGGATCGAACCCATGTCCCCTGCATTGGCAGGTGGATTCTTATTCACTGTGGCACCAGGCAAGTCCAGAGATGAACATTTATGAAACCCTAAGTAAATACAACTCGTATCTAACTCTTTGCAGCCCCATGGAACTCCATGGAATACAGTCATTGGAATTCTCCAGGCCAGAATACTGGAGTAGGTAGACTTTCCCTTCTCCAGGGGATCCTCGTAACCCAGGAATCGAACCCAGGTCTCCTGCATTGCATGCAGATTCTTTACCAGCTGAGCCACAAGGGAAGCCCAAGTAAGTACGACAGAAGGATGTCTTCTCACACATTGCCTCATTTCGTCCCCAGCACAGACGACCTACAAGGCAAATTTCCTATTTTGCAGTTGGAGAAGGTGGTCCATGGGGATGTTTATTGTTTCATTCAAGGTCATGGGGACATTAATGAGCAGATGAAGGCTACTTCTGACTGCATCTCAAGTCTGTTACATTTATAAATCTTGCTGCCTTTTGGGAGGGATCGTAAGTGTGGAAAGTTTTGACCCTAAATGATGTGTTAGATTTGAGCTCACCCTATGGCTCACCCAACAGGCTCACCCTATGGAGGTGTCCAGAGGAGCTTAGGAAGAGGGATTTGTACTGAAGATGGAGATTAAGGTAGACGACAGTGTGGAAGGAAGTAAAGAAGTCTATTAAAGAGGAAAGTACTCGGTCTGGAGAGTTAGGTAGAAGGCTGAGGGTAGAAACTACAGTTGGGGTGAGAAGGGCATGTGAGAACTATGTAGGGGAATCCACGGGGAGGGAGTATGGTTTTTTTTTTTTTTTTTTTTTTTAATTTTTGGGGAAGAAATCAACAAGGTCAAATGCTGATGAAGGCCCCCCAGTGAGAACTCCTTTTGTTACTTACTTGTATTGGAAGCTAGAGAGAGAGAGAGACTTTCTCCCAGAAGAGGAAACCCTTCATTTCCTACTTCAGGATGAAAATTTTGTTTAAAAATATTTTCAAAAATTCATTCATTCATTTCTTTTTCAAACTCTTTATCATGAAGTACAGCAGATTAGCAATGTTGTGATAGTTTCAGATGGACAGCACAGGGACTCAGCCATGCGTATACATGTATCCATTCTCCCCCAAACTTCTCTCCCATCCAGGCTGCCACATAACACTCAGCAAACTTCCCTGTGTTGTACAGTAGAGCCTTGTTGGTTGTCCATTTAAATAGAGCAGTGTCTGCCTGTTGATCTGAAACTGCCAGCACATGTATCCCTTCTCCCCCTGGCAACCATGCGTTCGATATATAAAGGAATATTACTCAGTCCTTGAAAAGAATGAAACACTGCCAATTGCAGCAACGCAGATGGACCTGGAGAGTATCATACTGAGTGAAGAGTGTCAGACAGAAAAGGAGAAGTATCATATGACTTCCCTTTTGTGTAGACTCTAAACAGAAATGATACATATGAATTTATTTACAAAATAGAAACAGACTCACAAAAACCTTTTTAAAAATAATTTTCCTTTGCATGTGTTATTGCTAGCCTTTATTCTTCCAGACTATATAACTGAAATTTCTTGGCTACTTATCCTGGCTGTGTCTGAGATTACCCACACTGATGGTTGTAAATGTGTTTTTGCTTACTGCTTCTTGGCCCATTGGTATATTGTCTTCCAGGGATTGGGGATGAGGAAGTTGCAAAAATGAGACAGACCTTCCTTTTTATATCATTCTCTTTTTCTGCACATGACATTGTTGTACTGATGACTGGTGAAGGGATATTGTTAACTCTCTTGATTGTAAAAACACAATTTAATGGATTGTCTAGAGCTGGTGCTGTCAGCAGACAAGTTCAGAGCAGGAATCAGTTTTCCGTATGTGTCTACTGACTTGGTCTTCTGAATGGTTGCATTCCCTTCTTGAAGATTCTGGGAGATTTTGACATTGCTATACAACTGCTTCACAGTAAGCCTGAGATGTCGGTAAAGTTAAGGAGGCATCCCTATGCGTTTTCCACTGTCTTTCCTATTTTTTTTTAATTTCTAGATAGACTTTCCCTGTCCCAGGACAGTGGTCTTTAATACTGGGTGTATGTGCAAGATGATTTCATGAGGGCGTAGGAAGGGGATTTCAGAATTTCTCTGTTATGCATTTAAATTTCTGTGTACTTCAGTTAAAATAAATGAGGAAAATTATAAACATACACAGAAATTTAAAATATGCATAATGTATTTGCATAAGAGCACATACATGTAATTTATATGTTGATTTAAATAAGTCACGTCACACGCCCACTCTGTTTTGGGTGGGCATGGTCGGGATGGTTTCACTGAGTGAGGATTCCCATTAAACCTTTTGCACGTTAGTGCCCTGGATAGGAGTGTCCTCATTAATTCTTAGAAGGCACGGCCTGGTGTGTGTTTCACTCGCCTTGTGTGTGGTCTCATAGATATTACTTGGCAGTGAATGTCAAGCTTTTTAAGCTCGTTGCTGTCATACAGGGAACAGATTTACTTTGTGATTGTGTGTATCGGTTTTTTCTGGGGACTTTGATGTATCATTGTTTTAGAAATGTTCTCATGACCTCCCAGGAACCGTCTTTATGTTGAAAGAGGTTGATTATCCTCTTATGACTTCAGGGAGGGGCGTATGTACTTTGTTTATTTCTTTTTCTTCTGCTTTCAGAAATCCAGTGTGCAGTGACTTTGGCTGCTTTTTATTTCTCTTCCAATTTGTTATTTGGCCGGGATGAATATTAGGCATTATTCAGCCAAAAAGATCTTGAGTCAGCCTTCAAAGTCAGAATTAGGAGGCTTCCCTGCTTGTCCAGTGGCTAAGAATCCGCCTTGCAATACAAGGGACGTAGGTTTCAGTCCCTAGTCTGGGAAGGTCCCATTTGCTACAGGGCAACGAAGCCTTTGTACCACAACTACTGAGCCAGTGCTCTAGAGCCCACGAGCCACAGCTACTGAAGCCCTCAAGCCCTAGAGCTGCTGCTGCTGCTGAGTCGCTTCAGTCGTGTCCGACTCTGTGCGACTCCATAGACGGCAGCCCACTAGGCTCCCATGTCCGTGGGATTCTCCAGGCAAGAACACTGGGGTGGGTTGCCATTTCCTTCTCTAATGCGTGAAAGTGAAAAGGGAAAGTGAAGTTGCTCAGTCGTGTCTGACTCCTAGCGACCCCATGGACTGCAGCCCACCAGGCTCCTCCGTCCATGGGATTTTCCAGGCAAGAGCACTGGAGTGGGGTGGAAACCACTACAATGGGAAGCCTGCATACTGCAACTGGAGGGCAGCCCTCACTTGTCAAGACTAGAGAAAGCCTGCGTGCAGCAACGAAGAGCCACCATAGCCAAAAAATCAACTAGTAAGTAAATCTTAAAGAAAAAAATAAAGTAAGGATTTGTTTTCCATCTTGAGTTTCTGGAGTTTGTCTCAGTGGTACATGTTACCTTAATTAAATTACCTATTTACTGTAAAAAGAATGCCCAGCAGAGAAAATCTCTTGATGATTCCCATTATCATATTTATGGATTTTGACTTAAGCAACTTAAAGACTCATGCAGTTCTTTTTAAGTATAGGGACCATAAAAACTTCTGAATGATCCTCTTAGTAAAGTCGGATCGAGTTCTAAAGTTAGTGGCCCCATAGTTCATTGGAAGGACTGATGCTCAAGCTGAAGCTCCAGTACTTTGGCCACCTGATCCAAAGAGCTGACTCACTGGAAAAGAATTTGATGCTGGGAAAGGTTGAAGGCAGGAGGAGAAGGGGTGACAGGATGGGATGGTTGGATGGCATCACCAATTCAAGGAATATGAGTTTGAGCAAACTCTGGGAGACAGTGAAGGATAGGGAAGCCTGGCGTGCTGCAGTCCATGGGGTCTCAAAAAAACGGACATGACTTAGTGACTGAACAACAAATTAGTGTCTGTCTTTCCTGCCATCCCTCTATCCCCTTTGCCATGTGCCCTACTTGAGCCATCTTTATCATAGTCACTAGCAGAGCCCAAGTAACTTGGAGCCTCACCTGAAATCTACCTGATATTCTTAGCTGTCAGCTTCTCATTTCACTCACTCACAGAAAGGTGAAGGGATTGTCCTTAAATGCTGCCTTTCTTGGAAGTGGTGCTCTCAGCCACACTTATTTATATAGTCCAGGCACATTCCACCGTGGTTTGTACAGTTTTGAAACATCCACCTTGCAGTCAGTGATCTTAATTAAACTCAATCCCAAGGTGTGAGTAAGGAGCCTAACGGGTGTTCCTGCAGCCCTATCGAGTTTTGAGGGCTGCACTCAAATCTGATTTACATTTTAATTTTGTGGTACCAAACCTGAAGCATCAAGCTTTTATTTTTGTGTGAAATTGTCTATGAATCCATTTATTATTACAGATCCTGGCTTGGTCAATAAAAGTGTAGTGTGATAGTGTTTTTAACCTGTTGCCTCTCACAGGTTATGAGATATGTGGTTTTGTTGTTGTTGTTGTTGTTGTTATTGATTTTAAGGTCTTTAATTGTAGTATTGGCCAATGTTTGTGTCTCTGTTTTGGTATCCTTCCTGATCTAGGCATTTTGGGAGGATATTTTTCTTACTTTCTTTTATGGTTGAGTTGGTGTGTTCCAAACTCGGTTCCTTTGGGCTTGAGGCCTTGTGTGGAATGGACACCGAATTTCCAGTAGGACTGCTGGCAGGGACTTTCGGCCTCTCAAGTGTGCAACTTTTGAATTGGATGCTCCGTTTGTTCTCACAGTGGAAGGTGTTATTTTCATCTTCTCTTTTGTTAGTTACTAGAGCAGAAATGCCAGGAGTGTCTCTTCCTTCTTTTTCTCCTTCCTCCTTATTTCTCACAGGCGTATGTGCGGTCACCAAGTCCTAGTGACTCTATTCATAGAACAGAGTGACTCAACAATGGGATACTTCTTATCCCAAGGCTTACCTGTCCATCCTAAAGGAAATAAACCTTGAGTATTCATTGGAAGGACTGATGCTGAAGCTCCAATATTTTGGCCACCTGATGCAAAGAACAGACTGATTAGCAAAGACCCTGAGGCTGGATAAGACTGAAGGCAGAAGGGGAAGGTGACGACAGAGGATGAGATGGTTACATAGCATCACTGATTCAATGGACATGAATCTGAACAAATTCCGGGAGATGGTGAAGGATAGGGAAGCCTGGTGTGCTGCAGTCCATGGAGTCACAAAAAGTCGGACATGATTTAGGGACTGAACAGCAACTCTTATTTTCTCCAGGCACTGCCTGATGCTTTGGTTGCAACAAGCCCCCATCTTCTCTTTCCTGTTACCCCAGAGGGTAAGGGGAGGGATTGGGGGAGAACATATTTGATCATGTAATTCCCCTAATCAAATCCTATCACAGACTTCATTACACTTAATAACATCTAATTTCTCTGTGTTGCATTCATAACCCCAACCATCTTTCTAAAAGCCCCATCACCTCCAGCTCCTTTCCATGTACTTTTGTACAATGTTGGTTAATGCTTTCATACCTGAGTCTTTGCTCTTTTCCTGGAACGTTCTGCCCTTTTTTGCAAGTTCTCTCCTATCCCTGTTCATTTCCTCCCATCCTCACAAGCCAGGCCAAATCCAAGGAACCTTTCAGAACCAGGTTGGACCCATAGCTCCCCTTACAGAATTTGTCTTTTTTTTTTTCCCCATCATTTGCTACTTTAAAAAATTATTTATTTTTAAAACTGACATATAGTTGATTTATATGGAGAAGGAAATGGCAACCCATTCCAGTATTCTTGCTGGTAAAATCCTATAGACAGAGGAGCCTGGTGGGCTATAGTGCATGGGGTCGCAAAGTGTGGGACATGCCTGAGCAGAGTGCACAGTAGATTTACAATGTTTCGGGAGCACAGCGCATTGACTCAGTTACACACACACACTCTTTTTCAGACTGTTTTCCACCATAGGTTATTATAAGACATTGAATGGAGTTATCTGTGCTATGTAGTAGGTTCTCGTTTATTTTATATATAATAGAGTGTATCTGTTAATCCCAAATTTCCGATTCATCCCTTCCCCTGCCATTCACTATTAATGAAGTCTGCTTAGCCTTTACAACCCTATCTCAGAGTGGAAAAGTGTCCACCATTTTCTTAGGTTGTGAGGATATAAAGAACTGTCTGGCTTCCTTATCCCAAACATTAAGTGAGTGCTCAGTAAATAATAGTTGAGTTGAACTGAATTGTTAACAATCAGTAGGTTTTTATGTAGACACTCTGCTGTACCCCAATAATTCACCAAGCAGTTATGACTATCTATCTATTTAAAAATCTGTTTTTATATCCCCTCTTTCATGACTTGCTAACCATTCTGAGACAAACCACTCTTATGTGCCACCAACCTAGAAAGAAAATGGTGCTAATTTTCATCACACGTTTGAATTGTAAGATATAGTCAACTTCGGAGACATTCAACATGAAAACGTATTTGTTAAGAGCCAGCGATATAAGGACTTGTGCTTTTCCTGTTAGAGCCGTAGTCTTGAATGCCTAACTGGAAAACAATTTGAATTGATTTGAAAATATAAAACTGAGATCACTTTAAAAGATGTTTTTCATTATAAAATGAGGAGCGCGTAAAGGAGTGTTTTGGGTGAAGTGCTCGGGGATTGACTTGGGAACCATGTGCTGTCATTCTGTCTTATGACTGAGACTTAGTCACTTTTCTTTGAAAAGATGAGGACTTACACATAGAGAATCATCCCAGTTTTCAAAATCTTTGGGAGGAATTTCTTTAACATTTTTGTAAAAATTATTTTATTTGACTTTTAAGCGGACGATTCTTTCAGCGGAAGATTGAAGCTTGATTGAAATCCTGTCTTCCCATGCATGTTCTTTATGTCTGCATTTCTCTTCCTGCCCAGCAAATAGGTTTATCTGTACCAGTGGATACAGTGGGGAGGGGAGGGTGGGATGAATGGGGAGATTAGTATTGACGTACATACACCACCATGTGAGCTGGACAGGCCTGAGTGGCTGTACTGAACTGCTGTCTGAATAGATAGCTGATGGGAACCTGCTATAACACAAGGGGAGCTCAGCAGGGTGTTGTTCTGTGATGACCTAGATGGGTAGGAAGAGGGAGGTGGGGATGGGAGGGAGGCCCTTGAGGGAGGGAGTGTGTGTAAACACAGAGCTGATTCACTTTGTCATACAGCAAAAAGTAACGCCACACTGTAAAGCAGCACACCCACCCCCCGCCGCAAATCCTATCTTCCCACCTAAACATATACCGAAATTAAAGTTCCTAGTGTCCCTCTAGCCACAGTGTTGCAGGGGACCCTGTTACAGCTTCCGTTTTTATGTCCGGCGGTTCTGTTTTCCAGCTGTCATACTTGTTCCTTGACTTTAAGTTATTAAGTCCACCTGCTATCAAAGAGGCACACGTATGCACAAACTTATGTTTCTAGCTGTTCTTCCTTCCTCTTCCTCCTTAGCAGCCAGTCTACCAGTTCTCTCTGTAACCTTCTCTCCTGGAGAATTTTGTCATCTTGCATACACCTTCCGCCAGCACAGATCCCACAGTGGCAGGAGCAGAACCCAAGGAGGGTGGAGCAGGCATCCTGAGGGGAGGGCCCGTGATGCCTTCTGGGGGGCCCTTTAGCCTCAGAGTGCCACGGATCAGCAGCACGAGTCAGACGCACCCTAACCTGGTGGCCACTCCCCTGTCCTCTGACAAAGACGATCCCAGCCCTCCTTGCTGGCAGGCAGAGTTGCCACACCAGCCACCTGCATGCATGGCCTTCGTCCAGGGAGCTCTTGTCTGATTCTCAGAGTGATCCTCCCATTCTTAGTGGGAAAGGCAGCTCATGGGCACACAGCGGTGGCTTGTGCGGTGGCGAGGGGTTGAAATCATCGGGATGATCGGGTCCCGCTCTGCTTCATGATGAAGAAAAAAAGGACTGCTTGACGTCCTGACCGGCTTTTGGTTTAAAAGACTTCCTTCTTGGCTGCTGGAGAACAGGTGAAAGGAGAGGCCAAGTTGTTAGGGGCTGGAGAGCATCACGGAAATGGCAATTTTCCTACATTTGAGTCCTCCTGAATGAGCCTGGGGAAGGGTCTTTGGAGGCAGGCAGCCGCTGCTGGGTGCGGCCATCCTTTCTCTTGTAGTGCCCTTCCTCTGCAGGGCTCACTCAAGGTCGAGGTTGTGTCCTTTAAGATGGAGACACCTCTGTCTCTGTTCATCTGTAGGTGATGAAAACCAGATTCAGATTCTCTCCCCTTGAGCTTCCGTCTTGGATGGTGAAAGAGTAGCTGCCCTCCCCGACTGTATGTGGGGGTCTCAGGAAATGTGCCTGGAGAGGCTGATGGGGATATGGGGGTCAAGTCTGCTGAGTGGCTTGGAAAAGATGTTGGGTGATGGCGTTCCTGTCTTCCCATGCATGTTCTTTATGTCTGCATTTCTCTTCCTGCCCAGCAAATAGGTTTATCTGTACCAGTGGATACAGTGGGGAGGGGAGGGTGGGATGAATGGGGAGATTAGTATTGACGTACATACACCACCATGTGAGCTGGACAGGCCTGAGTGGCTGTACTGAACTGCTGTCTGAATAGATAGCTGATGGGAACCTGCTATAACACAAGGGGAGCTCAGCAGGGTGTTGTTCTGTGATGACCTAGATGGGTAGGAAGAGGGAGGTGGGGATGGGAGGGAGGCCCTTGAGGGAGGGAGTGTGTGTAAACACAGAGCTGATTCACTTTGTCATACAGCAAAAAGTAACGCCACACTGTAAAGCAGCACACCCACCCCCCGCCGCAAATCCTATCTTCCCACCTAAACATATACCGAAATTAAAGTTCCTAGTGTCCCTCTAGCCACAGTGTTGCAGGGGACCCTGTTACAGCTTCCGTTTTTATGTCCGGCGGTTCTGTTTTCCAGCTGTCATACTTGTTCCTTGACTTTAAGTTATTAAGTCCACCTGCTATCAAAGAGGCACACGTATGCACAAACTTATCGTTTCTAGCTGTTCTTCCTTCCTCTTCCTCCTTAGCAGCCAGTCTACCAGTTCTCTCTGTAACCTTCTCTCCTGGAGAATTTTGTCATCTTGCATACACCTTCCGCCAGCACAGATCCCACAGTGGCAGGAGCAGAACCCAAGGAGGGTGGAGCAGGCATCCTGAGGGGAGGGCCCGTGATGCCTTCTGGGGGGCCCTTTAGCCTCAGAGTGCCACGGATCAGCAGCACGAGTCAGACGCACCCTAACCTGGTGGCCACTCCCCTGTCCTCTGACAAAGACGATCCCAGCCCTCCTTGCTGGCAGGCAGAGTTGCCACACCAGCCACCTGCATGCATGGCCTTCGTCCAGGGAGCTCTTGTCTGATTCACAGAGTGATCCTCCCATTCTTAGTGGGAAAGGCAGCTCATGGGCACACAGCGGTGGCTTGTGCGGTGGCGAGGGGTTGAAATCATCGGGATGATCGGGTCCCGCTCTGCTTCATGATGAAGAAAAAAAGGACTGCTTGACGTCCTGACCGGCTTTTGGTTTAAAAGACTTCCTTCTTGGCTGCTGGAGAACAGGTGAAAGGAGAGGCCAAGTTGTTAGGGGCTGGAGAGCATCACGGAAATGGCAATTTTCCTACATTTGAGTCCTCCTGAATGAGCCTGGGGAAGGGTCTTTGGAGGCAGGCAGCCGCTGCTGGGTGCGGCCATCCTTTCTCTTGTAGTGCCCTTCCTCTGCAGGGCTCACTCAAGGTCGAGGTTGTGTCCTTTAAGATGGAGACACCTCTGTCTCTGTTCATCTGTAGGTGATGAAAACCAGATTCAGATTCTCTCCCCTTGAGCTTCCGTCTTGGATGGTGAAAGAGTAGCTGCCCTCCCCGACTGTATGTGGGGGTCTCAGGAAATGTGCCTGGAGAGGCTGATGGGGATATGGGGGTCAAGTCTGCTGAGTGGCTTGGAAAAGATGTTGGGTGATGGCGATTGTATGTTGCAATCTCTTCCAAACTCAGGCATTGATGTATTTTCAAGAAGATTGTTGGGGAGTGCAGTTTAAAGGTGAAACAGTCTGATACATTTCGCAGGAGTTACAGAAGCAGTTTCAACAGAGTACCATCCCCTCTCACTGTCTTCTATGGGATGACCTCTTTCTCTCACTAGAGCTCTTAAGCCATGACATGGTGAAGTTGGGAAAGAAGGATTTCAGCAGTAGAAGTTAGCTGCAGTCAGGCAGCTCCATTCCATTTTCTTTTGAGATCAGTTTTTTCCATGCTCTCTTACAATGACATGGGTGTGCTTTTTTGATGTGACTCAGACTTGAAATTGAGCCGGGAGCAGGGAGTTGAGCTCTCTCAAGTCCTGTGGTCACTCCTCTTGGAATGTTGGGTGGAATTCTCAAGGTTCAGTAGCTTCATGGCTTCAGAGTAGTAATGATGCTGCTTAGAATCTTGAAAAATTACATGATTCTTGGGGTCTGTCCTGAAAAAGCTGATCCATTTCTGTAAGCTGGGACTTCATTGGAGCCCCTTTCAGAGCCAGGTTGTGTGGGGGCGTTTGGAAAGATCTGATGACCAGCTGTGTAACTCTGCCCTTTGGGACTGGCGGTTTCCAAACACTTCGTAGTGGGTGATGCGATGCTGGAGTTGAGTTGTACTCATTGGCACTTGTCCGTGTCCAAGTATAGTCGCAAGATGATAAATACCAAGAACCAAGGGAAACTTAGAGTGTAGTATTTTGGTCTAAAGTCACTTACATGGTGCCAGCCAGATAGTAAGCATTCCATAAATGGTAGATCTCCCTGAGCCGGGGGAGAATATATTACTTCACTTTGCAGTGCACTGCCTTGGCTCCTAGGAAACCACAGTCATGTCTGTTCCAGCTGAACCTGTTGGTTAACTATTGCCAAAGATTCAGTGTTCTAAAATTAAAGTTATCATTTCAGGGGAAATTTCCCAACTGACTTAGCTGGCTTAAGAATATCAATTCTATGAATGTGTTTTTCCCAGTTACCTTGGGATGCTTTTGGATATGCTGAGAAGTTGCTCAAAATCAGGGCAGTGTTTGGATAGGGGAACTTTGAGGAATTTTGTTTGGCCGATTTGGATGTCTATTTTTTACTCGCCTTGGAAAACATGGTTGGGCTAAAACCATTTCATCCAAGCCTTAGGGAGGAGGAATTTGGAAACCCTGTCACGATTCATTCATCTCTGTTGGGATGAGGGAGGAGACGTGTGTTCAGCCGAGTCTAACTCTTGGTGACCCCATGGACTCTAGCCCGCCAGGCTCCTCTGTCCGTGGAATTCTCTCGGCAAGAATACTGAGGGGGTGGCCGTTTCCTGCTACAGAGAATCTTCCCGACCCAGGGATCGAACCTGGCTCTCCTGCGTTGGCAGGCGGATTCTTTACCACTGTGTCACCTGGGAGCCCCCATCTGTGTGGAGGGATTAGTTTTTCATGGAGAATCTTTGTCCTGCTCCAGGAACCCCAGTAGTCACATGGTGGACCTGACAGGGAAGGTGGGTTCCTCCTCTTTGTTCAAGAGTGCTTGTCACAGTCTCAATCTTCACACAAGCCAGACAAGCTCACCCCCGATGGAACCGTCCTTTTATGCCAGACGAGGGGTGGCCAGGTGGCAGTAGGAACCAGCCACATTTGGGCACGGGGCCCCGTCTCACTCAAGTTACCCCTCCTCAGCTCAGGACTCTGGAGAGCAAGTGTGCGTCCCAAGAGATTTTCCTGGTAAGCAGCCGCTGCAACTCAGCAGGATCATACCGCTTCAGCCTTTCTGTCCCTGAACTGTGATTTTTTTCCTTTGAATCAATTATCAAGACACGAAATAGTCATATGAAGTTTGTCTTTGAAAGGATGTGGTTCTAAAAATATGACTCAAGGACTTTCCTGTGGTCCAGTGATTAAGAATCTGCCTTCCAACGCGGGGGACAAGAGTTCGATCCCTGGTCGGGGAATCAAGATCCCACATGGTGTGGGAGCACCTCAGCCCACTGGCCAGAACTCTGAGCCTGCTCTCTAGAGCTTAAGAAGCCTGTGCACTGCAACTCGGGAGAAGCCCCCATGCGCTGCAGCTGGAGAAAGCCTGCACGCTGCAGCGAAGACCCAGCACAGCCAAAACCGAAAACCAAAACCCATGGCCATTGCATCACGGTGGTCTCAAAGGACCACCGGTGGAGGTTCCTGTCTGATCTTAGCACCTAGAATGTTGGTCCTTTTCCTGACACTTGATTAGGACCAACTACTCCTTTCTCCATCTGATTGGCTGTTACCAAAACTTTACTGTCCACTTGAGCCAGCTGGGTAAATTGATCACCCAGGTACCATCATTACCCTTATTCTGTTCCCTTGCACTTTGTCTTAATCTTTGGGTCCTTTTTATTTTTCCAGTGATAATTTCTCCTATTCGATTTTAGAACATGCATCTTTGGAAGTCACTGCTAAGTCCTTTCTCTGATATAATAATAGTTAAAAAACGTCAGCAAAACAAAATGACTGATGAATTTTCTTTCATTTCTGAACCAATAAAAAATTTTCAGTGTCCTAGTTTCATCTCTCCATCTATTCATCCCAGGCTGATTTTTGGATTAAATGTGAATATTAAAATCTACATTCTTTTGGTGCTTATTGTATATAAAAAATGTTCAGGATTTCTGATTCATTTAGGATTTTGACCCAAAACTACTACTCCCTTCCCACTTTAAGTTTCAGGGTGAAGGGAAATATTCTGATTCTCATTAATTTAGTAATTATGAAACACTTTGGGGGCACTTATTCATGATGAACAGAGTAAGAATGAACTCATTTCTATGGTCTTTTATAGTGTTTCATGTTGAATCTCAAATTTCTGTTTTAAAACAACCTTTTGTGATTAAGCAAAGCAGATAATATTATGCATCCTTCTTTTTTCTATTAAGTTTTGGAATGGATCGTTTGCTTGCCCAAGATCACATAGGTTAGTAAGTGATAGAGCTTGGGGTGTAGATGTGGGTATTTTCATGGCAAGTACAATATCCTTTTCTCTGTACACTTTGATTCCTGGAACTTGCAAGGACTTAAAAGTGACAGGATGCCTCTCATGAGTGTTTTCTGAGGTGAAAAAGAAAGTTCTGGTGTGGCAGACATTTTAGGGAAAGCCGTGGATTAACTGCCATGAACACAGTATTTCTGACATTGCCATATTTCGTCTCAGGTTGGAGTGATGAAACTTCTGAGCCCTGTCTATTTTTGAGGTATTTGAAGCCTGGGATTAGCTTGGTAATTCCCTCCCCTTCTCCAGCACAGACACTTCCCTGTGAAAACTGGTTATTTGACACCTGATGCAGAAATTGACTTTATGAGTTGAGATGAATCAGAATGAGACTGTAAGACTTGGCACATTTATCGTTCACTTCACTGGGGGTCATCTTGATGCAATGCAAGCTGTCCGCTGGTCCTGCCAGATTTTGTCAGCGTGGTTTGCGTGTATGCGTGCACTGTGGCAAATTGAGTCAATCGTGTCCTCCAGCTGGGTAATGAATTCCCCTCTGGTTTCATGACACATTTGAGGCGATCGGTTTCATCCAACTTAGACTGTAGACCCAGTTCCGCGAGTTAGGTACCATGTTTTAAGGAATTCCCCTTAATAGTGGCCCTTCTTGTAGCATTTTCCTTATGGTTTACAAATGTTGCATAACAATGAAAATAATCTAGTATTTTTATTGAGAACTGAGCAAGGAGTCGGCACTGAAATAATCATGTCACATAGATGGTGTCATTTAACGCTTATTTCAGTAGAATGGTTTAGGAATTCTTGCCCCTATTTGTAAATTGATAATTAGGAGAAGGCAATGGCACCCCACTCCAGTACTCTTGCCTGGAAAATCCCACAGATGGAGGAACCTGGTGGGCTGCAGTCCATGGGGTTGCACAGAGTCAGACACAACTGAAGCGACTTAGCAGTGGCAAACTGATAATTAGTGTTTGCCGCAAATCACCTTGCAAGTAAGTGACAGAGCTGAGTTTTGTCCCGATTGACGCGTGCAGTGGGACTCCAGGCTCAAACTCCCATCCCTGAGTTAGCTGTTGACCTGCCGCTTGCTTGTTTGTTTGTTTTGGCTGTGCTGGGTCTCTGGTGCTGTGTGGGCTTTTCTCTGGTTGCAGCGAGCAGGGGCTCCTTCCTCCCTGCAGCGTGCGGGTTTCTCCTTTCGGTGGCTTCTGTTTCTGTGGAGCATGGGTTCTCGGGCATGCAGGCTTCAGTAGTTGCAGCTCGTGGGCTTGGTAGTTGTGGGGCTCAGTTGCCCCGTGGCATGTGGAATCTTCCCAGACCTGGGCTCAAACCTGTGTCTCCTGCGTTGGCAGGCAGATTCTTTACCACTGAGCCACCTGGGAAGCCTGTCTACCCCCTGCTGAAAGTGGATTCTTTGCGGTTCTTAAAGAAAATCCGGAATCCTGATGGTTCTCAGGTTGTAGTAGTGTATATTCATAAGGCCATGGTGGAGTTAATCGATCCACTTTGAATACTTTATACAGATTGAATCCTTGGTGACTTGTTGCAGCCTTAGCATATTTGCTGATCACAAAGAGCAAATATGTTCTCTTCATCTGTTTACATCATGGGGTCAGTTCTACAGGTCACAGGTCAAAATACTTTTCCCATCAGAATCAGGGGGAGAAAAAATGATCCCAGATCCCAGATAGACTGGTTTTTGTCTTCCTACATATTTTTTAAACAATGCCTGATAACTTTCACTTTCTTCCCTATAGCGTTTTTCTGCTCAGGGAATAGAAGACTATAATAGAGAAACATTTCAGTTCTGGTAGCAGAATATGTACTTTTTTTTTTTTTTCAAGTATAAAAAATGTATTATCAGCCTGTATGTGCAGGTGGAGGACAGCCGCCTGCAGGCCTGGTTTGCCAGCAAGAATCCAGCCCTTGCAAATTATTGGCAGCTGGTACCATAATGAGTCCATTCAATATAAATGGGCTGTTGCTTATTAATTTCTGCCAGTTCCTAAGCAATTCAGGAACTGCTTTGAAAATTTTAAACTTTGCAGAGAGCAGCTTAAGGAGGATGCCCGGAAAAGCAGCAGTTGGGGGAATTATGGCGAGGACATGTACTGGAGGGTAGTAATGGCATATTGCTGAGAACTGGTGTTCCTCTCCTGGCAAGCGTGAGTCACCAGGTTCACAGCAAAGTAGCATATTTTCCAAGACAGAGTGAACGGTAACTTCACTTACTATGCTATCTTCTATGGATATGGATATTTATTTATTCACTGTCTTGATGTGACCACCTTCCACAACAGTAGGCAATTTTCTCTGTGTTTCTCTGCAAGCTGTTTGTCATCTTGAGTTCCACCTTAATGAGGCTACCAGTTATAGGTGCTAGTCGTGGGCAGCCCCACAGGAATGATCTGTAGGAGAGGAATGAGAGGCAGCCACCCCCAGGAAGCCCTCGGGGCTTTTTCCTATCTTACAGTTTAGTCACTAAGTTGTGTCTGCGACACCATGGACTATAGGTGTCCTATACGTGTGCTATAGGTGTCACCAGGCTCCTTTGTTCATGAAATTTTCTAGGCAAGAAGACTGGACTGGGTTGCCATTTGCTTCTCCAGGAGATCTTCCCGACTAAAGGATTGAACCTGCATCTCTGGCACTGGCAGGTGGATTCTTTATGGCTGAGCCATTAGAAGCCCCTCTCCTGTCTTAGCATCTCCAATTTCACCAGAAGCCAGGTTTTAGAAAACAAAGACCACTCACAGTGCCTGTTCATGGAGCTTATTTTGAAAACATGAGAAGTCGTGAGCACAAATTCTCAGTAATACCCCATGTATACGATGAGAAGGTCTATCATATTGAATTTGGTCTTCTGTTTTACCATCTTTTAGCATCTTCTTCAACTTCTGTGATAGCTCTAGCTCTGCTTTGAGAGTAACTGAGACTCCCTGACTTCCTGTCTCTCGTTTCTGTTTGCTGAGACGTTTGAGAGATTAAAGGGAATCACGAGTGTAGGGGTGCAGGTACCTTTTGGAATTATGGTTTTCTCCAAGTCTCTGCCCAGGAGTGGGATATGGGTATGGTAGTTCTAGTTTCAGGTTTTTAAAGGCGCTCCATGCTGTTCTCCACAGTGGCTGCTCCCGTCTGCATTTCCACCCACCAACACCTCTTTTCTCCACGCCTGTTCCAGCATTTATTGTTTGTGTATGTGTTTGATCACGGCTTTACAGTAGAAACTAACACAATATTGTAAAGCACCTGTACTCCGATAACACTTTAAAAAGAAGAGGGAACCATGAAATCATTCTACTGAAATTGATTTCTGTTACCTGATACTTTCATCTGTAGAGGCAGAATAAAATGATAAAATATTACTGAGTTTGTAGAGTGATTTATTACTGCAAACGTAAACATGCTTATATTTATGGATTTATGCCTGTCATTTTAGACCTGTAGCTGAATGTTGTGTTGTTTGATCTGGGGTGTGCTATTTCACATGAAATGGATTTTGGAGAATTTATGTAAATGGGTTTGATGGAAAATTCCTGTTTCCTGTGTTCTGGCTGAATAGTGGCTTTCCTTTTTCTGCCCTCTCCAGGTTTTTGGCACAGCTGCGGAGACGAAGATGAGACTGTGATGGCCAGCTCCAGGGGCAGGTGCTGAGACACTTCCCAGCCACCGTCACTGTTCATCCTGACATCACCACCAGGCTCCATCTCTAAATGCCACAGTGCTCTTGGGGCAAGTTGGGCTGGGAACCTTTGTTGCCTTGTAAGGTAAGTTTGTGAATGTGTGCTTGAGCCTGTGTATACCTCCATGAATTAAACATAATGCTTCAGAGGTGGTGAGACAGGTACCATGGCATTGCCATGGTGTATGTAGCTTGTGGGAAAAAGAATTTGGACTCACTTTTTTGTATTAAGGTTACGCCCATCTAGCAATTCAAAAGTATTAACATTAAAAGTAAAAAAAAAAAAAAAAGAAAAAGCAGGTATCTATCTTTTTCCCTCTGTGAATTGCTCTCAGGGATCTTTGAAATTTATTCCTAAGCTTTACCATCTTTAGATGGGATTATGTTTGAAAAAGATAAACCCGCTTCAGAAATCTTCAGAACAATGATATGTTTTGTTTCTGGTTTGGATAATCTCTTAAAAAGCAAAATAAATACAGTCAAAATAATAATCTTTCTAAATCAAAGATCATCTTTTATTTGTGGCAAAACTTTCCTGTTTAGTCTCCTGTGTTAGGGGTATTTGTGTGTGACTTGACAAAACGCTTTTCATGGGTTTGTAAAGATTTAGCTAAAACTTTCAGAACTTTGTCTCAGTTTAATCTTAGCTCTCCCCCCCCTCCCCCCAACCCCCTTACCCTATCTTCAGGCTCAGCCTTCAGTAGGGAAAAAACAGGCTTGAAACCAAGCCCTCCCACTAGAATCTAATTTTAAATTTGCAATCTGTTGTCTTGTGATTTTTGCTTCAAATTTAACTTTGAAATAAATACATTTCATCCTTTCTCCTGCAATTTTGGAGGTCTGTTTTCAAATCATAGAAGGGTAATCATTACGTTTATTTTAATAAGTTCTTAAATACCTCAGGAGGGAGTGAAAAATTTTATTATTAACAATTTTAATTTGTATACGTCATTAGATGCCTTATGTTCATATTCTGCAGCACCCTTGCCAACAAGAGAAATCTTGTTTTAATAGTTGACTTTCACTTGAATATAAGTTGGTCATCTTGTGCCCACTTACGGGCTTTAATGTTTTATATTTTTGAAATATTCTTGTTATAGACAGTCTGAGAGATGAGCATCCCATTGTAAAAAGCAGTACTAAAACTTTAGTTCATTTAGATGGAGTAAGGCACGGTCCCTGCGATTGGGAGATTGTAATAAAATAAGAAGGGGTTCATGCAAAGAAAGATAAGTGTGTCAAATAACCATGCCGCAGATGGAATGGGAGGAGATCAAGCAGAGTGCCACTGGAATGTGAGGAAGTTATTCTTGTTATAGACAGTCTGAGAGATGAGCATCCCATTGTAAAAAGCAGTACTAAAACTTTAGTTCATTTAGATGGAGTAAGGCACGGTCCCTGCGATTGGGAGATTGTAATAAAATAAGAAGGGGTTCATGCAAAGAAAGATAAGTGTGTCAAATAACCATGCCGCAGATGGAATGGGAGGAGATCAAGCAGAGTGCCACTGGAATGTCGAGGAAGGATGGTTAAATCCAAGCTCGGTAGCATTTGCTTCTTTATCTTAGGTAATTTTCCCAAGTCATCTGCTTTAAGTTTGGGTTTGGTGCTTTTTTGCTGTCACTGTCAGCCTGGTGTCCCCATCCTCACTCTCCGAGAAACCTGGGGATGTAAAGCGTTTGTTATTTTCTGTCCCGTAACTGAATTCTAGGTAAGGGACTGCCTGGCAGTCGATTAAGGCTCTGTGCTTCCACTGCCAGGCGTACAGGTTCTATCCCTGATCAGAGAACTAGGATCTCACATGCAGCATGGCCAAAACAGTGAATTACAGCTTCAGTGTAGTAGCTTTGGAAAATACGAAAAGCAAAGTATACATTTGAAAATTAAATTATCCCATAATCTCTATCTAGGATGCTAACTTTAAAAATTTTTACACAGGTCTATATATTCTCTGTGTGTGTGTCTCTCTCTCCCTCCCTCCCTCTTCGTGTGTATGTGTGTGTGTGTGTGTGTGTGTGTGTGTGTGTGTGTGTGTG
>SJYC01095339.1:0-38581 GCA_006408675.1 Madoqua kirkii
GAAGATAAAATATAACATCTTTAAAATGTTAATCTCCTCAAAGCCAGTATCTTAGATATGCATCTCAAATATAAGTTTTTACTTCCTGAGAATAAGAGTTTTGCTCCAGAGGTGATTGACCCTAATAATATAATTATCTTTTTGATTACTTCTGAACAGGGCAAGCCCTAGCAAGCTGACCCACAAGGCTGGGCTTTAATCATGTGGAACTTTCCTGTTGTTCAGCTAAAGGGTGGGGCACTTTGCTGTCTGGAGTACTGCTTGAACTTCTGGTCTCATTTAGAGAATTAGACACCCTAAACCATAAAAATATTATTATAACCTCCTTAGTCTGCAAAGGGATGAGGTTAATTCTTGTTTCCCTTGTATCTTCTTTCTTTCCCCCCTTTTTCCTCTGAACAATCTGTAGTTATAGGAGTGTTTTTCTTTGTTCTCTCTGCCCAGAGACCTTGACCATGGGTGAGGTTCTGTTAACTTGAATGTTTTCTCATGCAGTACCAAGAAAGCTTCACATCTGATGATTAAAAATTGCAGCTTGTTTTGTATTTTGGATCAAATTAAAAACATTTTACCTTTCTTTTTAGTTTGTATTCTCCTTCTCCACTCATGCATAATAATTGATGTTCAGGGTGATCTTGCATAGATGTTCCAAGGAGTTAAAATTTTCATTTATTTCAGGAGTGTTTACTGTTACTCAGAGAACACAGTTATACTAGTTGCTTTAAAAGCTTGATAATTCCAACAACTGGGTCACTTTGGGGTTGGCATCTATTGATTGTCTTTTCCCCTGAGAACTGATTAGATTTTCCTGGTTCTTTGGAATACACTGTGGACACTTTTGAGTATTACATTGGGAGAATCTAGGTCCTGTTAAAATCATCTGAAGAATGTTGAATTTTCTTTTTTTCCTATTTTAGTAAGCAATCAACTTTGCTAGGTTCAGATGGCAAATTCTGTTTGACCTCCTGTGGGTGGTAGGTCAGTTCAGTTTTCAAAGCCTTTGCTCCAAAGCTGTGCCTTTATCCACACATGCGCCACCTGGGAGTTAGCCTGAGAGGTGAGCTGTTTTATGTCGTAGCTCAGTTCACCAAGCCTTTGCTATCTTTCTCTGGGTCAGTCCCAGGCAGAAGCACCTGAGGAGTGAGCCTGGGACTTGGGTAGATTGATACACGACATTAGCTGATCTGTTTCCTCCAGCTCTGTCTTCTCTGACACTCTTTGGCTTGCAGGGATCACTAGTCTCGATTCCTTTGGCCAGAAGGACAGGGCATGTCTTGTGAGTTTTTGCTGGTTTTGTCACAGCGAGATGTGTGCTCAGGCTTCCCAGGTGGCGCCAATGGTGGTAGACGACCTTCCTGCCAATGCAGGAGACAGACAGATGAAGGTTTGATCCCCGAGTCAGGAAGATCCCCTGGAGGAGGTATGGCCACCCACTCCAGTATTCTTGTCTGGAGAATCCCATGGCAGAGGAGCCTGGCGGGCTACAGTCCATGGGGTCACGCTGGACTACAGTCCACAGGGCCGTCAAGAGCTGGACACGATAGAAGCGACTCAGCATGCATGCACGGACTGTGTGCTCACCCTCCATGCAAGGCTGGAAGAGAAATGAGAGTAATAAAAACCCAAATGGGAAACCACTCTTGCTAGAGTGCCTTCTTCAGCTTTATTTGCTTGTTTATTTATTTTTGGCTGCACTGGGTCTTTATTGCTAGTTTCCACAAGTGGGGGCTTACTCGTTGCCTCTCTGCACGTGGGATCGTCCCAGAGCAGGTATTGAACCCATGTTCCTTGCATTGGCAGGTGGATTCTTAACCATTGAAGCACCAGGGAAGTCCTTGTGTTTCTTCCGTTTTTGATTCCCATCCCCAACTTACTTGCTTTTGCTTACTCTTTGGAATCCTCACGTAGTTGCTTTTTACTTTGATTCAGAGTTTTTAAATCTTTATTATTGGAAGAAAGACCAGCCACTGTGTCTTACTTCATTTTGGCTGGTCCCACGTACTATAAATGGTATTTCAGTTTTGTTCACTACTGTATTAAAGACAGAAGCCCTGTCCCTAGTTAATCAACCCTGCTTCTCTAGTGAATCTCACTTTGGACCCTTGTTTTGTGTTTGCTGTCTGTTTCCTGATGACATTGTGCTAGATAATGCCCAGTGAGTGCTTATTTTCTTATTGCATAATTTGTTGAAAAAGAGGATTCAAAAAAGCTTCATTTGGTAGCATCATCACTTTTAAACAAAAATTTCCCTTAACCAGAAACTCCCAGTGAGTGACAGCTTTAACTTTTTCTTTTGAAGTAATTATAGATCCACCTGAAATTGAACACAGTAAGCATACTCTTTACCTAGCCTTCCTTAATGGTTGCATCTTACTTAATTTCCACAGACTACCAAAGCCAGGGATTTGACACTTTTTTTCAAAGTGTGTAAATAGTTTTATATCATTTTATTACATAAGGCTTAGTAGGCTAATAAATCTATAAAAGCAGTCCCTCAGAAAGAATCACCTATCTGATGTATCTACAAACCACCCTAATGACTGTACTTTTTTTTGTGTGTGTTAAATTGTGTTAGTTTAGGGTGTACAGCATAGTGGTAACGGAGAAGGCAATGGCACCCCACTCCAGTACTCTTGCCTGGAAAATCCCTTGGATGGAGGAGCCTGGAAGCCTGCAGTCCATGGGGTTGCTAGGAGTCAGACACAACTGGGCGACTTCACTTTCACTTTTCACTTTCATGCATTGGAGAAGGAAATGGCAACCCACTCCAGCATTCTTGTCTGGAGAATCTCAGGGATGGGGGAGCCTGGTGGGCTGCCATCTATGGGGTTGCACAGAGTCGGACACGACTGAAGCTACTTAGCAGCAGCAGTGGGGAAAGATATAGAATAAAAAAATAAGTAAATGAAAAACATTTTTTGAGACAATTATGATAAATGTTAAGGAGCCGGAGGTAGGGGAAAGCAAAGAAGGGTGGAAAGTATTGAGCTCTGAGGGGTCATTTGGATAGAGATGCTAGGACAGATCTCTTTAAGAAGGTGACATTTGAGTCAAGATCTGGAAAGAGCGAGCCAGGTGTAGATGCCTGAAGGCTGGAGAGTTGGAGGCCAAGGAAAGAGCATGAACAAATGCTGTGGGGAAGCCAGGAAGCTGTATCTTAGAGGAATGGAAAGAAAGTTTAAGATTTGAGGTTTAAATTCAGACAGTTGTTCCTGTGTTACAGTCTTGCCCACCACCTCCTGCTTAATAATATGCCTCTCACTAACTACCCTCTGCAAGTACAGGCTGTTTGAGGCCACTAATATTTTCCATAAGGAAGTCAATAGGGAGTTGAATGAGTTTAAAAATGGTAACATTTTCTAGCTTGCCATCATGTACCTACCTGTATTCTGAGGCTCTGCTTTTCAGGTTGTTACAAATTGAATTTATTACAATCTTGAATTTGTTACGGTATTTCTTCTGTTTTATGTTTTGGTTTTCTGGCTTCAGAGGCATGTGGGATCCTAGCTCCATGACCAAGGATCAAAACCCCACCCCATGTTGGAAGGCAAAGTCTTAACCACCGGCCCACCAGGGGAAGTCCCTGCTTGCCCATTTCCAGCCCAGTTTTTGCATTTCAGCCTGTGGTCTCCCCCCTTAATCTTTCCTCTCTTTCCTGGTGACTGTGTGGTGATTATGTTGGCTAAGTACTGATCACTACCTTGTACTTTTGTTTCTAAAGTGCATGAGCATTTTTGGACTCCTTGTCACACATAGAACACCTGTAGTCTCTATGAGTGTGAGTGTTCATCGCTCAGACGTGTCTGACTCTTTGCAACCCCCCAGGTTGTAGCCCAACCAGGCTCTTCTGTCCATGGAATTTTCCCAGGGAATAAGCATTGGAGTGGGTTGTCATTTCCTTCTCCAGGGGATCTTCCCAACTCAGTGATCCAATCCAGGTCTTCTTTTACCTTCTGAACTACCAGGGAAGCCCTCTCGATAGAGGCTTTAAAAAAAGAAGTGTAAGCCACTTTCTGCTGAAAGTTGCTTCCAGACTCAGAGAAACAAAAAAAGACTGTGTAAATGTAAAGTATAAACCAGGGTGTTTTGGTTTGTTATAAGTAAATGATAAGGGTTAGGTAGGAGAGAGCGGGGAAGTGTGAAGGTAGTGAAAGCAGCTGGCGTTTGCCATTTGTATGTGGAGAGGATGAGGACTTTTGCTTCACCAGTGTTCTGAGGATTGCCTGTGGGATGGGGTTGTCCCTGAAAAGGGAGACTGTGTCTGTTGTATGCAGTGAGCAATTTTCATTTTTCATGCTTGTGTTGTTTCAGAGTGCCCCACTGACCCCCCACATGGGCCTTCATGAGTCTCACTGACCTTTGGGGAAAAGCTCTTAAAGGAAGGGGTGTTTTGGCAGTCCCTAGGAACATTTTTCTCCTAATTTGAGTTGCTTCAAACTTTCTGCTGACTCGACTTAGATCGTCCCTTGAGAATCGCTCTTGGTAGGATTTAAGAGATTTGGCATTCATCTCTAAATTCTAGTTCTGAAGATAAAAATGGCTTCTTTCCTACCTTGGCTGGCTGAAAAGAATCTTGCTACTAAAAATGCTATTAATATAACAGACCCATCAGAGCGATGCAGGGAACGCTGTAATTCTTGAAGGCTGGGGCCATTTGTTTTACCAAACTGCTCCTGAGGCTTTTACTTGATTAGTTTTCTGTTGGCAGAAACAAGCCTAACCAGAAATTTGTTGTTGAGAATATGTCTGTCAATTTATATTTGCAAACTTTTGTATACAGCAGAAGGGGGGCTCCATCTGAGCATATTGGGGGGTCCATTTGAGCATATTTGGGGTGACAGCTTTGCCTTTCTCTGCTGCGGTTTCTGTCACCTCCATTCTTTCCCTCTTTTGAGTTTAAATCTATGTGACTCTTAGAATGGGACTGTGGCTAATACTTTTTCTAAACTTTTAATTGTTCCTTGGCAAAACATATCGATACATAGACACATTCAGGTCTCTTTGTTCCTTTTTTTTCCAGCTGTGCTGGGTCTTCTGTAGACTGTGTTCGGGCTTTCTCTAGTTGCGCTGAGTGGGGACTACTCTTTTTGGGGGTGCGCTTCTCTTCTTGTGGGCTCTAGGCACGCATGCTTCGGTCGTTGTGGTATGCAGGTTTAGTTGCCCTGCTGCATGTAGAGTCTTAGCTCCTGGACCAGGGCTGGAACCCGTGTCCCCTGCATTAGCAGGCAGATTCTTAACTACTGGACTGCCAGAGAAGTCCCCATCTATGTATCTTCAAATGAAAGTCACTCAGTCATGTTGGACTCTTTGCAACTCCATGGATTGTAGCCTGCCAGGCTCCTCTGTCCATGGGATTTCCCAGGCAAGAATACTGGAGTAGATAGCCTTTCCCTTCTCCAGGGGATCTTCCCAACCTGTAATTGAACCAGGGTCTCTGGCATTGCAAGTGGATTCCTTACCAACTGAGTTATCAGGAAAGCTGTACCCTTAAAAAAATCAAGAACCCTGAGACACTGGTCATGGCGTTTAGCCTTACTTTAGATGCTTGTTAAAATATTTTACTTGTAAAAATGTAGCACATGATATTCTTAGGAATATAGATCACATAAATGGTCACATATGGACCATGAATCTTTTCTTTTTCCCTGTACTGAGTTGAGTCTCTAGGATTTTCTTTTTTTTTTTTTTTTTTTTGCTTCTTAAAGGTACCAGCCAGAGAGGCGAGAACTTATTGCTTTGAAGTATATTTGCTACTAGTAAAAGGACGATTCTCTTTCTTGGAAACTTTGCTCTCAGAATCATATGATGTGTGACCTGGTAGGGAATATTCCAGTATGGGAATAGCTTCACATCTGGTGTCTGTATGAGTTACCTCTGAACTCATCGGAACATTCAATGGAGGTTTTTCCCTTCTTGTTGCCACAAATTTCATTTCAGTAAAGATGTGCTTGTAGGAATTTAAGCCGCCTTTGAGACTGAAGAGTAGGATTGTAGAGTGGTCCTGGAGCATTGGGAAGGAATATATTATATTGCGGGGGGTTTCAAACTGTAATGGGTCCAATAAATTTGTTCCTCTTTCTCTCTGTACCTTTTGCTTTTTTGTTTATTGTATCCCGTCCCTGGCTTGGAGTTATCAGTTTCATGAGAGTGGAGAATTTGTTACCTTTTTTTCTCTGCTGTATTTCTGGTTTCTGGGACACGGTAGCTATGCAGTATTTATTTTCTTTCTTTGTTTTCTTCTTTTAAACAGTTTTTAAGATTGCTCAGCCCGTCAGGGCAGAAGCTTTCATGAACATCGGGGCCCCATCCCCACCTCTTTGTTTAAAATATACTACTACTACTACTAAGTTGCTTCAGTCGTGTCTGACTGTATTATTTGGCTACATCAGGTCTTCAGTTTTGGCACTCTGAATCTTTTAGTTGCTGGCATATGGGATCTTAGTTGCCACCTGTGGGATCTAGTTCCTTGTGAAAGGGAAAGCATTAGTCGTTCAGTCCTGTCTGACCCTTTGTGACTCATCCACGAACTGTAGCCCTCCAGGCTCCTCTGTCCATTGGGATTCTCCAGACAAGAATACTGCAGTAGGTATCCATTCCCTCCTCCGGGGGATCTTCCCCACCTAGGGATCTAACCAGTGTCTCCTGCATTGCCAGGTAGATTCTCCACCATCTGAGCCACCGAGTTCCCTGACCTGGGTCAGACCCGGGCCCCCTGCATTGGAAGCATGGAATCTTAGCCACTGGACCACTAGGGAAGTCCCAGTATATATATTTTCTGAATGAATGACTGTGTAGATGATTGTACACATCAACTGAGGGATGCGCTAAAGTATTCTATGTTTCTTCTCTCCTTTCTGACCATTTTCATGTGTGTTATCCTAAGTGTATACAGGTGAAATGGTCTAGAGAAACCTCACTGCAGAGCAAAGAGAACAAGGCTACATAGACTCATACTTGTCGAGCTTTGAGGATGTTTTAATTTCTCACTGTGGGTAACAGCCCTCAGACCAATGAGAGACACTGGAAAAGTGTTACGGAAAGGACTTGAATTAACCTGGGTAGCTCCAAAAGGCTGAATCACATTTAGTGATTTCATCATGTGAATTTCTGTGTGCAGGGCACTCTGTACCAGATTAATGTTCTTGGGTTGGATTTGCTCCCAGAAATGAACCCATTAGTTTGCTGCTGGGCAGAGAGTGGGGTTTCTGTTTTGTTTTGGGGATCTTCCTCTCCTCCTCCCTCGCTGCCCCCCCTCCCTTGTTAAGATTTTCAGAAAGCTGTGGCATTAAAGGTAAAAAGCCCCCTTTCTTTTTGACTTTATCGGGAGGAGTTGATTGGACTTCACCTCTTGAGCTTTCCGGTTTTTGATTGATTTTGAAGTGTAGATGAAGTCAGGATGAAACAGAAACCTATGGAGTGGAAGCGCCTTTATCCAGGGCATCTCAGAATTTCACCTGGCTTTTTGAAATATGTCATTTCAAACAGAACGTTACTCAAGCAGACACCTTGGTTTGTACTTTTTAGAGTTTTTAGTTGGTGGAGAGGCGTAGAGCTTTAAAGAGACAACTCTAGAGGTTAGGGAGAAGAAAGCAGATGTTGCTAGCTTTAGGAAAGCAAGTCTGTGCCATGCCTGGGGTGCTGCGCCCCTCCCCGGGCAGAGACCTGTGTCATCCCCCATGACCTCATTTATATTCTTATTTCACATCTCTGCAGGAGTAGCTCAGCAGGTAATGTTAGTTCTTACCTGCTGCCACGTTGAGTCCAAGTGCCCGTCAGGTGCATATAGGTGCCGCTGTTATCTACCAAACTGTCTGCCCTCCATAGGTACTGAGCTTTTCCTGTTAACCGCCCATACCCATGGGTGACTCAGTGATCCTCTCCTTTTTTTTTTTTCCTTGCTACAGACCGTAAAACCATGGGAAACGCAGAAAGTCAAAATGTCGTGCATGAGTTCTATGGAGACAAGCACGCCGTCCTGGGGCGCAAGCACACGTCGCGGTCCCTGCGCCTGTCACACAAGGCACGGCGGACCAGGCACGCCTCCTCCGGCAAGGTGATCCACAGGAACTCGGAAGTGAGTACCCGGTCCAGCAGCACCCCCAGCATCCCCCAGTCCTTGGCGGAAAATGGCCTGGAGCCCTTCTCCCAGGAAGGCACCCTCGAGGACTTCGGGAGCCCCATTTGGGTGGACCGAGTGGATATGGGCTTGAGACCCGTGTCTTACACTGATTCCTCCGTCGCTCCCAGCGTGGACAGCAGCATCGTCCTCACAGCAGCCTCTGTGCAGAGCATGCCAGACTCAGAAGACAGCCGGCTTTACAGGGATGACGCGACGTACTTGGCGGAGGGCGGCAGGCGGCAGCGCCCCTATGCCTCCAATGGGCCCGCGTTCATGGAGACAGCGAGCTTTAAGAAGAAACGCTCCAAATCCGCAGACATCTGGCGGGAGGACAGCCTGGAATTCTCACTGTCTGATCTGAGCCAAGAACACTTAACAAGCAACGAAGAGATCTTGGGTTCCGCTGAGGAGAAAGACTGCGAGGAAGCTCCGGCGATGGAAACCCGGGCGAGTCCGCGGCAGCTCAGTGCCTGTCAACGGGCCAATTCCCTGGGGGACTTGTACGCTCAGAAGAACTCTGGGGTGACGGCAAACGGGGGGCCCAGGAGCAACCTTGCAGGCTACTGTCGGAATTTGGTGTCTGACATCCCCGATCTCGTGAACCATAAGATGCCACCAGCTGAGCTGAAGAGGCTCTCCCCTACAGTAATTATAACACACTCCCCTGTAGGAAATCTCACTGTCTCTCTGAAGGTGCCACCAACCCACAGATTAGCCATAGCAGCAGCATGCAAGGCAGAAGAGCAAAAACCACTCAGGTAAAGTGCCTGGAATCTGTTCTGGTATTTTGGAACCTGGTGCATGACTCCAAGTGCATGATTGGGCTCTTAGAAGGCTCCCACCTTGTAGCTGCGTGTTAACCACAGCTTTTCCCTGGTGGGTGCTGCCTCTCTGAAGATTTGTCTGTCTGCTGCTTCGCCCCTCTTGCAGTTCTGTTGCTGAAGGGGTGGGAATTCAGGAAGAAGCCTGTGTGTGTGTGTGTGGTGACAGGAGTGGGAACGAAGCTGATAAGTTCGTATCGGGAAATTGCCTCTCCAGTTCAGCTCTGAGCAGCATCTCACTGGCTCTGCGCTTCCTTCCCAACGTGGCTGTCTCTTCCCTGGACAGATGGGGATGGTGGGCTGTGGACTCTTGGAGCTTATTTCTTCCGCGCTGCAGGTGGGAAGAGGTTAGTCGGCAGGTGGCTCCTTGGAGGAAGCCTTTTTTGATTTGGGGCCGGCTCTGGTCATTTGTCAGCTTCTGTCTGAGGTTGGCAGGCTGACTGCCTTCCCGGGGGGAGCTCTTTCAATTTCCTGTTCCTTTGCGATGCTGGCCAGCCCTCTCTCTCTGGATGGAGGTGTTGCAAGGAATAACATGGGTGGTTTCCAGGTCTGCTGTGCAGCCAACTGGCTTCTGACCTTGGGGCAAAACCCTGACTTCCAGGTGCTCTTCAGAACACTGGGGTGAAGATGCTTGACTTACCTGCTTCAGGGTCTGGGGCATGACAGTGTGTATGTGAAGGTGTTTTCAAAGATTTAACATGTGTCTTGCTAATGAAACAAAGACTGCCCTCACATTCCCTCATCATTACTGATGATTATTGGGTGGGCCAAAAAGTTCATTCAGGGGTCTGGTCACCCCTGTACCCACTTTGTGACCAACCCATGTCACGAGGATAATGCCGTGTCAAGTAATCCTGCCTGCGTCGGCCCTTTTCTGGTCCTGGAGCAGGGTTCCAGGAGTCCTGGCTCGTGTTGAGGATGGGTTGGTAGTTTACAGGATGGCGTTTCAGATCCGGAATCCAGGTGGGGCTCCTTTGCCCTGAAAGGTAAATTGGTCCCCAGAGTGAGCAGTGAATGCCACTGAGGTCAGCTGGAAATCAGCTGGCGTGTTCTGACCTTGCCAGCAGGGCAACGTTGTGCCTCCAGTCTTGCTTCTGTGCTGGTCAGGGGGGTATTGTGAGGTTCAGTTGTCTTGGGAAGGGCGTCTAAGTATAATGGGCAGGTAGTCATCTTGACCATTTTTCAGCACGAGGTTGAGGGGTATTAAATACATTCACATGGTTCATGTAGCCATCACTGTGCTTATTCAGAACTCTGGTGGAACTGCAACTTCGTCCCCCTTAAACAGTGGTTCCCCTTCTGCCCTCTCCTCAGCCCTTGGCAACTGCCATTCTACTTTCTGTCTCAATGAATTGGACTCTCGATACCTCATCTGAAGTGAATCATACGGTATTTGTCTTTTTGGGACAGGCCTATTTCACGGGCTTCCCTGGTGGCTCTGATGGTAAAGCATCTGCTTGCTATGTGGGAGACCGAGGTTCGATCCCTGCGTTGGGAAGATCCCCTGGAGAAGGGCATGGCAACTCACTCCAGTACTCTTGCCTGAAAAATCCCACAGACTTAGGAGCGTGGTGGGCTACAGTCCATGGGGTTTCGAAGAGCCGGACACCACTGAGCGACTTCACTTTCACTTATTTCACTTAGGTTGATATCCTCAGGGTTCACACGTTGTAGCAGGTGTCAGAATTTCCTTCCTTTTTCAGGCTGAATAATATTCCACTAACACTTCACTCTCCCCAGACAGCATTCCCCACCACCAGCAACACCCCCCATCCCCCGCCACGCCCCTGCCATTCATTTGTTGAAGGACAAGTTTGGCTGATGTCAAAGCTCTTTTTACCTGAGAAGTTTGGGCACAGTTTTTTAAGTCTCTTGAAGCCTTAATTTCTTAATCTGTCAAATGGGCAGAGTAATAAGATTTTTGAGGAAATGGAAGGTAAAGGCTAGTGCTTGGTACTTTAGAAGCCACCAGTAAGGGACAGTCTGTTACTTGTCATTTTCAGTATCCTGAGTGGTGTTCTATGAGTTGAGGACCCCAGGTAGTTTGGTGTTTGTATCAAACTTTGTGTCTTGGAAACAAAATGATAAAAAAGGCTGATTCGGAGCTGTGAGAAGGTGAGCGTGAATATTGCATTCAGATGCCCTCCTTGAATTTTGACCCATATCTTTTCTTTTTAAAAAGTATCTTTAATTAATTAATTTATTTTTGAGTATGCTGGGTCTTTGTTGCTGTGTGTAGGCTTTCTCTAGCTGCAGCGAGGGTAGGCTTCAGCAGTTGTGACACCTGGGCCTTAGTAGCTCCAAGGCATGTGAGGTCTTCCTGGCGGACTAGGGATCGAACCCGTGTCCCCTGCATTGGCAGGCAGATTCTTCAGCTTTGGACCACCCGCGGTCCACCAGCTCCTGACCTGTCTCTTTTCTGAAACATGATTGTAATGCTAGAAATGACCCTGCTGTGGTCCCTCTGCCTACCCTGGGCAGGACTCTGCTTGCATTGGCAACTTGATGGGACAGGACACAGGTGAGATGGAGGTCCTATTAAAGGATCCCCTGAAAGGCACCACAGGCTTTGTCCTTTAGACATCATCTGATTGGCACTGCAGGCCTGATTTGCAGAGATGGGCTTGGCAGCCCCACCAGGCTCCATTGATCCGGACTCTTTTGAAAGAAACCTGGCCTTTGTCACTTTTACCTGGAATAACACTAAGTTAGCACCCATTCTGTATAAGATTTGAGGGGAGTGCTGGGTGGCATTCTGGCTCTCTGTCTCTGACCCTGGGGGACAGTTGGACTCCTGCTTCCCCCACCCCTCACTGGTGGGGCTGTGAGCCTTTGAGCCTTGGCCGCCCCCAGGAGAGGGGCACAGCGGTATCACGGGAAGTTCTCACGTGTACTTGTTGCATGCCACTTCCACTCTTTGGCTTGTTGCCTTCTAAAATTGTTAATATATGGAAGTGAGATCATCTCAGAGTGCTGTCTCATAAAGCACTCTAGTAGCTTAACGTAGCACAGAGTACAGGGGGCCGGGCATCCTGAGAAGCGCATTTGCTCCTGGCTCAGTCCTTATCGGCCAGTGACCTTACACGAGTCATTTCATCACTGGCTCCTGGTCTGTCCAGGGTGAGTGACACCAGCCTCCGACGGGGCCAGTAGGAGAACCAAGTGGGATTCCATACATAGAAGCCTTTTGCAGAGTCTATAAAATGAACGGAAGTCTTATTTTGGTCTCAACGTTACGTGTTGAGTGAGGATCTTTAATGACTTGAAACAAACCCCAGAATTATGCACAACACTATCCACCCACCCATGCTTCCTCATCTTAAGTTTGGCGTGTTCATCCAACGCGATTTTTTGAGAACCCACTATGTTCCAAACAGTGTATTTTAAGAGACAGTGGGTGTGGAGGCTTCTTTGAAAGTAATTCTTTTTTCGTTTTCTTTTGTTGGTGAAAGTTTCTGACCTAGGGGCCCTCTCCCGTGAGCTCGGATCGTAGATATTAACAGTCTCCTTGTTTGCCCTGGTGATGAAGTCGAATCTGTAATAGTCTTGTCAGCAGTGTTTCTCCTCAGAAAAGAGTTCCTGGCAGGCATTCGGCCCAAGGGCCTGGCCTCTGAGCCTGGGGGACAATGTTTTATCTGAACAAACAAGAAGAACATATTTTTATTTGCAAATGATCAAAACAGAGTTTGGAGCCATTCTTCCTACTTTTGTATTTGAGTAGCAGTTGGACATGTTACTGGGCTATGAATCTGAAGGCAGCGGGGTTCACATTGCGGTTTTAAAAAGTGGCACATTTCATGGGTCTGCTACCCAGTAAATGCTGAGGAATTCTATTTGTTGAATTCAGTACATGTGAATATGTGTGTGTGCCGTGCGCATAAGACAGTTACTTGAGAGTCAGTCTGTTCATTTGTTGAGGGGATTTACCCAGACTATGTTATTTACCCAGAGTTTATTTGTATTGACCGCTGTGACATCCCAATAGATTGCCTCTTGATTTAATGAATGCCCCTTTGGTTTCTTGGCCTAAACTTTACTTTCTCTGGTTAATGGATAGAGGAGGGACAGCCTACTGTCCTGCAAAGAAGAGATTCTGAAGTCTGGCAGGTCTGAGCTTGCAAGTTGGAACCCTGTTCCCTGTTGGCTGTATAACCCAGAAGGATCTCAGTGACTCTTGAATAAGGCTTAATGTGAGGGTTAGACACATGGAATGTAGAACTCCTGGCATAATGTCTTGCATTTAATCAGTTCAGTTCAGTTGCTCAGGCATGTCCAACTCTTTGTGACCCCATGGACTGCAGCACACCAGGCTTCCCTGTCCATCACCAATTCCTGGAGCCTCAGACTGATGTCTATCAAGTAGGTGATGCCATCCAACCATCTCGTCCTGTGTCGTCCCCTTCACCTCCTGCCTTCAATCTTTCCCAGCATCAGGATCTTTTCAGATGAGTCCATTTTTCACATCAGGTGGCCAAACTATTGGAGTTTCAGCTTCAGCATCAGTCCTTCCAGTGAATATTCAGGACTGATTTCCTTTAGGATGGACTGGTTGGATCTCCTTGCAGTCCAAGGGATTCTCAAGAGTCTTCTCCAACACCACAGTTCAAAAGCATCAATTATTTGGTGCTCAGCTTTCTTTATAGTCCAGCTGTCACATCCATACATGACTACTGGAAAAATCATAGCTTTGACTAGACAGACCTTTGTCAGCAAAGTAATGTCTCTGCTTTTTAATATGCTGTCGAGGTTTGTCATAGCTTTTCTAACAAGATGTAAGCATCTTTTAATTTCATGGTTGCAGTCACCATCTGCAGTGATTTTGGAGGCCCCCCCCCAAATTAAGTCTGTCACTGTTTCCATTGTTTCCCCATCTATTTGCCATGAAGTGATGGGACCAGGTGCCATGATTTTATTAGTTTTTTGAGTGTTGAGTTTTAAGCCAGCTTTTTCACTCTCCTCTTCCACTTTCATCAAGAGACTCTTCAGTTCTTCTTTGCTTTCTGCTATAAGGGTGGTGTCATCTGCGTATCTGAGGTTATTGATATTTCTCCTGGCAATCTTGATTCCAGCTTGTGCTTCATCCAGTCTGACATCCAGTGGAGTTTGGATATGGGGGATAGATTTTGTGTCTAATTAGGCTGTTTTTAGCCATCCTTGTCCAGAGAAGGTAATGGCAACCCACTCCAGTACTCTTGCCTGGATAATCCTATGGACAGCGGAGCCGGGTAGGCTGCAGTCCATGGGGTTGCGAAGAGTCAGAGACCACTGAGTGATTTCACTTTCACTTTTTACTTTCATGTATTGGAGAAGGAAATGGCAACCTATGCCAGTGTTCTTGCCTGGAGAATCCCAGGGACGGCAGAGCCTGGTGGGCTGCCGTCTATGGGGTTGCGCAGAGTCGGACACAACTGAAGCGACTTAGCAGCAGCAGCAGCAGCCGTCCTTGTATGGTGATGGCTTCCAGGAATTCTCTCCTATTACTCTTCCAAGTCACCCAGAATTTGTGACATGAATGTGCAGGCGCAGAAGTCACATCCCAGTGTGAATTTGCCTCATGGCATCCAGAGTAGACAGTAGACACCACACTGTCTCCCCACGTTCAAACAGCTTTCAGCTCCTGTGCCTTCAGAGTTTAACATACAAACCCTCAGTTCTGGTACAGAAGCCCAAAGGGGTGGTGGGCTGAAAAGAAAAAAAGTAACTGTCTACTGCTGCCACTGCTGCTGCTACTAAGTCCCTTCAGTCGTGTCTGTCTGTATGTCTTTTTTTGGAGAAATGACAAAGATGGCTTTAGAAGGCTCTATCCCTGATGAAACTTTCTTGCTTGGATAAACAGGTAATAGGACTGGCGATTTCAGCCAGATGGAGGGTGCAGCATGGTCAGAAAGAGATCTTGAGTTCCCATAATAAACTGTTGGTGCTTGAAATTTTGGTTTTGTCTTATACTTAGCTTAAATGGTTCAAGGATAATATGTTCCCTTAGCTGAGAATTGGCATCAGCCTCCAATAGATTCCTAACCTTTGGTCACAGATTCCTTTGAGAATCAGACGAAAAAATTGGATTTTTGGGGGTCAAACACAGGAACCACCCTGCTGTGTATCATTTCAGGGGATCCATGGGTCCTCCAGCATCCATCAAGAAGCTTCTGATTAAGAACCTCAGGTTAATTCTTCAGGAAACAAAATATTTTTATATACAGTCCACTTAAAACGACCTCTTCTTCACTTCTCATTTTTGATGCTTCTTTTTTCTTTTATCTTTCTTTTTCTGGCACGTAAGTTAAGCAATGAGATATTTATTTTGAAAAACAGCCCATCCATTTTCAACATGAATATCCATCTCCTTTGCCAAGATCTTCTTTTGAGGAGTGGGAGTAGGTAGCCAAGAGATGGCTTAATCAGCAGTTCTCAGACTCCTTCCTACTCTTAAAAAGTATGATAGACTCCAAGGAGTTTCTATTCATGTTTATATCTATAAATATTTATCACATTAGGAATTGAACCAGAAATGTAAGAAATACTTGTTAATTCATCTTAAAATAGCAGCAATAAAGCATTACATGTTCACATAAATAACTTTAATTGTTAAATTTTATCTTCTAAAATTAAGAGAAAGATCGAGAAGGGTGTTGTTTCTTTGCTTTGAATTTATTTTGGTGGCACTGGGTCTTTGCCGCTATGTGCAGGCTCTGTCGCAAGCGGGGGCTATCTGTTGGGTGCATGGACTTTTCTTGCAGTGGCCTTTCTTGTTGCAGTTCCTGGGCTCAGTAGTTGTGGTGCATGAGCTCAGTTGCTCCATGGCAAGTGGAATCTTTCCAGACCAGGAATCGAACCCGTCCCCTGCGCTGGTAGGCGGATTCTTATCCACTGTACCACCAGGGAAGTCTCATTTTGCATTTTTGCAACTGTCTACAATTTCTAACCTATCAGAAGAGACTGGAGTCTTGCAGCTGCTCTGCATTCACTCTTTTGTGATATGCTCTTTTGTTGGACTATTTGGGGAAAGTCTTGCTTCGAATAGGTAGTTGGAAAAGGGAGGGCTTTAGAGGCCCCTTGAAATTATTTAAGGAACTCCGATCCCCACTCAGAGAGCAGCTCATTAATGCTAATATAGCTTGGGGAGCTCCAGACCTCTGAAAACCACATTCTTCATTTAGTCTGTGAGGAGAAGTGAGTAGGTATCCCTCAACATAAATCGTGTCCTGCAATGCTGTGTAATTAATTACTGGTTTTTCAGTGTAACCGGGAAGGATAAAGCACTGTGATGGGAGCTTGGAGCCTCCCAACCAGCCTGCCTTGCAGCCCTGAGAGCGTCTCCACGGAGCCCGGGGCAGGGAACACCCACAAGCTTTTCACTCTGTGGTTGGGGCCCCATTTGCTTTGAACCTCCCGTCGACAGAATATCTAGTGTGGGCCATAAACAGCCCAATATGTCTTTCTCACTTTCTCTCCTTTTAAAAAGATGAAAGAAAAAGCCATGTAAATGAGCTCTGGTTGTCTCCATAAAAGACATCATAAACCTGGATCTTCGCTGGAAGGTGGCGAAGTCAGGCTTTCCAGTTGTGACCTCAGCTGGAGCTGATAGTGAGCTGAGCCTGCAAATAACTAGATCTTTAAATCAAACTCAAGTTTATTCCATGAGAAATGATTTTCTTGTTGTTAGAGGAGGGTGGAAAATGAACAGCAGTGAAGTTGTTCAACAGTGTGGGGTTTTTTTTTGTTTGTTTGTTTTTAAAGTGCCTATGCCATGCCAGGCACTATTCTTGGCTCTTAGGAGGTGTCAAGAAAAGATGGCTGAGCTTAGAGGTGAAGTGTGGGTGTGTCCTTAGCAAACAATTAGCACAACAAGTACAGGACATGCTATGGGAAAAAGAGAGCAAGATGGGGAGGAGTGGGCAGTGGTGGACGTGGTGACAATTCCAAATTGCGCAGGCCGCCTAGAAAGGGCAGGCTTGGGTAGGGATTGGAAGGGGAGACCGGAGTCGACCATTGATTTGGAAACTGGGGTCATGGCCCTGTACTTTTGAGAAAGAGCAAAGAGGCCAGTGTGGCTGGGGTGGTGGTGGGGTGGGTGTTGAGAAGTTTCATGGTGATCAAAGGAGATTAAAAGAAGGCTTCCAGCTGAGCCTTGAAGGATCAGTATTCCTGGAATTCCTAGAAGCAAGAAGGGCTGGGAGTGTACACTGGTAGGAGTCCTTCAGTTTCACTGGTGGCGAGGTGCCTCCAAAGGTCTGGTGCTAAGGCTGGACACCAGTGAAGGACCTTGATGGACAGCCTCAGGAGCCCTCCACCTTGTTGCTGGGAGACTTACTGTACAGGATGGCTTATGGGAGGAAGGTAGTTAGAAAAGAGAGTTGATTACTGGAGATGTGAGATGAGGGGTGGGGGAGAGGGTGGGGAGTGAGAACAGGGACTGAGATACACGCGTAGAAAAACAGATGAAGGAGAGAAGATGACTCACTGACCTCAGCACAGTGCTGACTCCAATCTGAAGTTACCTGGAGCAACATTTCAAGCATTAGACAACTTCTGAGTCCCTTGTGAGCAGCAGTAAGAAATTCTCTTCCAGCGGTTGTAATTGAGAGAAATTTTGAGTCACCCCTGTTGGGAATCATTAGCGAGGATGGGACTGAGTGCTGGAAACTTGAAAGGGCATGGAGTCTTTGCCTTGGGAAAGGAAGAAGTGGGAAATGGAGCTGGTTTTTAGAAATGTCTCGGAGCCAGAACATATGTAAAGGGGTGAAGAGTAGGAGGCCCAGGAGCTGAAATTGACAAACTTCTGAATCACGAACTCAAAAAGGCACTGGACATTTGTTTATAGAGGTGGGGGGGGAATCTTACAATAAGGGAAAATAGAGACTGGAATATTTTGTAAATCAGGAAAGGTGATTATCATAACAGTGCCTAGCAACTACTTGCAGCATAGGAAGCGTCATTTTCTTCCTCTGTTGTGCAGTATTATGAATGTGAAGAGGATTCAGAGGGATTACACTGGCTCACGCCAACCTTGGTCTGCCTGTCTTTTCCCCCATAAGGCCTTGTTTTTCCCACATTCCTCAGCAACACACTTTTTTCTGTATTAGTGCAGGAAGCTAGGAAGTGAGGTCAGGCAGTGACCCCCCTCCTTGGGCTGAGATGGATACAATCTGTGCAAGTGCTGTGTGCTGGGCAGAGTTCTAGAAAAGTGGATTAACTCTATATCACATCTTACAGTGTTTATTGCCATTCCCATTATACAGGTGAGGAAACCGAGGCATGGAATTGTTCAGAATGACATGCCTAGACATAATATATGCTGTACTGAGATATACCATGGAGAGAGTGTTGGAAACCAAAGACATTGTGCACATGTATGCATGTATGGGGGGTGGAGGTACTCAGATTTGGGGGATAAGAAGATGATAAACCACAGGAGGAATATTTTAGAATTTAGTAAGTCAGAAATTGTTCTAATTCAAGGCTTCACAGGTCCATAGATATATGCCCAGGAGTGGAATCGCTTGATCATATGGTCAGTAAAGAATCTGCCTGCCAATGCAGGAGACCTGAGTTCAATCTCTGGGTTGGGATGATACCCTGGAGAAGGAAATAGAAATCCATTCCAGTACTCTTGCCTGGGAAATCTGTGGACAGAGGAGAGAGGAGCGTGGTGGGCTAAAATCCATGGGGTCACAAGAGTCGGTTGTGACTTAGTGACTAAACCTCCATCACCACCACGGGTCAGAATCTCCTCCCATCACTGAAATCCCTCGAACTCTCCTCTACTGCATTTACCATCTCTATACAGGTGTATTGACGCAAAGCTGGATTCATTAGGGAAATTAAAGAAAGTGACCAACATAACAGTTTCTAATTGCATTCAACTTAAAACTTCTCCTAGGGCCCTCGAACTTAGTGGCTAATGACCTCTTCAGAATTGTGATCACACATCATTAGCACAGCAAACCTGTTCCATTGGGTATTTCTGAGTTCCTGGTGGAAACGAGGTGAGCTTTGCCACAATGTGTCATTAGCCCATGTTCGTGCTGGGGGACCCTCTAGTTTTCAAGCCCGTGCAAACAGGCTTTGAATTTACCTCTCACCGCCTCTGCTTTAGTACCAGAGCTCATTTAAGCTTTGTTGCCTGGCTGAAATGACTAAGAAAACTTGCACTGTTGAATGTTTTGGGCGACAGCTGGCCACTTGTACATCCAGTGGGAAAGTGCATGTGTTGATTTCTGCTGGTGGAATGGAAGCTAGTGAGTGAAAAATCCGGCTTGGGAGGATTCATCCAGGAAGAGCAGGGCTTAAGAGCCTCTATATTCCATGAATGTTATTTATAATTGGAAGCCTCTTCAGTGGAGTGGTTCTAACACGGGGAGTTTATTTTGAGCTATTTTCAGGAAATCTCCGGCCAGATCATACATCATGCTGAGAGTTACTTCTCTGTTTAGCTAGGGTCTTACTATTTCCCTTGATCTCCTCTGACTTTTGCTTGAAAATTTCATACATTTGGTTTGATATTCTGGGACTGATCATATGCTAAGGCATCTAACTAGATAAGAAGGAACATACCGTGCACTTGCGCTCCCATGGAACTCTTCCCTGAAGTTGACCACTAGAAGAGTGGGGGTGGTTCACAGACGCTTTTGAGTTTGGGGAGAATCGGGTTTCTCAGCTATGAAGTGTCCTTGAGATGGAAGTGGTTGGAGAAGGAGCCCTTTGAAAAAATGCACCGGAGTCGTTTGCATCGCAGTGATGCTGTCTTCTGCGTGACTGGAAACCACGGGGCGGTGCATGCACCTGGCATTTGAGGAGGCTGGCTGTTGGGGATGCAGCCTCAGAGCGATCTTGCAGTGTGTGAACCTAGAGTCTCTATATCCATGTATCTGACTTTGGTTTCTTCTAGAGCTTCTGTGACCTGTAGGCTTCTAACTGTTCTGTGGCACGTTGTTGTTCGTTGTTCAGCTGCTAAGTGGTGTCCAACCCTCTGGACTGCAACATGCGGGGCCTCCCTGTCGACCATCTCCTGGAACTTCTTCAAACTCATGTCCATTGAGTCGGTGATGCCATCCAGCCATCACGTCCTCTGTCCTCCCCTTCTCCTGCTGCCTTCAATCTTTCCCAGCATCAGGGTCTTTTCCAATGAGTTGGCTCTTTGCTTTGGTGGCCGGAGTATTGGAGCTTTAGCTTCAGCATCAGTCCTTCCAATGAATATTCAGGGTTGATTTCCTTTGTATTGACTGGTTGGATCTCCTTGCAGTCCAAGGGACTCTCAGGAGTCTTCTCCAACACTGCAGTTCAAAAGCAGTAATTCTTCGGTGCTCAGCTTTGTTTACGGTCCAACTCTCACATCCATACATGACTACTGGAAAAACCATAGCTTTGAATATAAAGGCCTTTGTCAGCAAAGTAATGTCTCTGCTTTTTAATATGCTGTCTAGTTTTGTCATTGCTTCTCCTCCAAGGAGCAAGCTGTATAAGACAGCCCCATTGTAGATGACTCCTTCATTGTATTGAAGTTGGAGATGGCTGGTGTAGGGGATGTGGAGTTCAATTGACCATTCAGGTCTTGAGTAATGCCTCTGGCTGGGTGGACATCATTTTCCATTGTGCTAGAGCAACGATTTCTGGGTATCTGGGAACATCCCATGCTTCATGGTCATACAGAGGCTGGGGCTGGACAGGCAGCATTTGTTTCTGGGCAGGCTGGGTCACATATCAGAAGGGGGATGTGTACCACTGAGCCTGCTTAGCCGCTTGTGGAGACTAGGTGGAGCTGCCTTGGGTCGCAGATGGGGAGCATTCCCTGGTGGTTACTCCCCCACAGTATGCCAGCTCATCTGGGGCTAGCAGTCCTGTTACCTGGAGAAATCACTGCTCAGTTCAGTCACTGCCCCGGAGTTGAACATGCACAGCCTGAGCCATCAGAGTTGGAGCATGAGTTGGCATGAGCGCACGTTTAAGTATGAGAAAGAGGGGAGTGTCTGTCGGGTCCTTAACGCTTAGTTCCAATAGGGATGTCAGGGGATTCTGTAGGGGCTCATGGTTTGTGGGGATGTAGTAGATATTAAGTGGAGAGGAGAATGGCAACCCCATCCAGTATTCTTGCCTGGAGAATCCTGCAGACAGAGGAGCCTGGCTGGCTACAGTCCATGGGGTTGCAGAGTCAGACTTGACTGAGCAACTAAGCCCAGTAGATGTTAAGAGACATGCCTGTCCATTCTCTGCTTGTTTCACTCAGATTCTTTCATCTCCCCCTTCCCCTTCCTGCACTTTGGAGTTTGAGCTCTTTGCTGGAAAGTCAAGGCATACAGATGCCCAGTCACGCAGTTTTGTTGGGAAATCCTAGAAGAGGCACTGTTGGCAGACAGAGGGGAAGACATGGTGTTGACTGCTGAGACAGGACCCTATCAGGTGCTGCCTGCAGCTGAGCCGTGGGGACGCCTTGTCAGAGTAGAAGAGGGCATTGGAGGCATGAGTTCTCACCTCCAAAATGCCACCCACCAGGCTGTTAACTTTCTGAGCCTTAGCATGCCCCAGGCATTCACCAAGGGGATGGTTTTGCAAGATTCTTTCCTGTTCCCCAGCTCTGGAAATTATCAGGTGCCTGCTATCAATGTCTCCTTTTTTGTTCTGAACTCTTTTTCTTATGACCCAGGGAGGTTACCCCAGTGTAGCTGGTCATTCCCTGTCTTACAGTGAAGCAATTCGTCATTTTTCATTTTTGAGGCAAATTTATAGCTGATTTTTGTCCCGTCTCCCAGAGAAGGACTGAGATGTGAAAACAAGTCCAGATACTGGGGAGACTCATACAAATTCCTCATTTCCCACCACCCATGGTTATTTTGAATAATCGGTGATGAGGTGATGACTGACTTTACTTATTATCATCAAAAGGGACATATGGTAAATGTTCCTGCCAGGGAGAAACGTGGGTTGGTAACAGCGCTCTCCTGTTTGTATTGCGGAGTTTTTTTACGTCCTGGATCCCTGGATCCCTGGGTTGGGGAGATTCCCTGGAGGAGGGCATGGCAACGCACTCCAATATTCTTGCCCAGAATATCCCATGGGCAGAGGAGCCTGGTGGGCTCCATGGAATCACAAAGAGTTGGACGTGCCTGAAGCGACTGAGTATGCATGCTCACTCAGTGGCACAATATATGTATCTCGTGCCTTCCATGTGTGTGTCCTTGATGACCATTGGTGGTGGGTAACAGGCAGGCCAGCAGGTAGGATGACAGTCTCAGGGTCTGCATCTTAGCTGTATCCCTGGTTTCTTTGACCCTCTTAAGCCCTCTATATCCCAGGGACCTAAACTCCATTGCACGTGTCACTGGTCCTTAGAAACTTGCTTCAGCACTTCCTGCTACCGTCTTCCCATCTCAACGCCCCCTTGTTTCTTCTTTTTTTTCTAAATAAACTTTTTATTTTAGAACAGTTTTAGAATCAAGCAAATGTTGCAAGCATGGCACAAAGGGCCCCCATGTTCCCTGCACTCAGTTAACCTTGAGCACTTGGTCGAGGTAGTACTCAGCCGGTGTCTCCAATGTCAACTTTCTGTGCTTTGCACACTGTACTTCCTGTGTGTGTGTTTGTGTTCTTGAAGATGTACACTGTGATGGTTTCAGTTCAGTTCAGTCGCTCAGTCGTGTCTGACTTTTTTGTGACCCCATGGACTGAAGCACGCCAGGCTTCCCTGTCCATCATCGACTCCCGGAGTTTAATGTGCGTATGTATTGTGAAATGATTGCCACAGTCAAGTTAATTAACACGTCCATCACTCACGTAATTACTCCTCTCTTCCTTCCTCCCTCCCCTCTTCCCTTCCTTCCTTTTTTTTTTTTTTTTTTGTGGTGAGAACACTTACAGATCTACCCTCCTAGCAGATTTCAAGGATACAATACAGTATCATTAACTAGAGTCATCTGGCTGTATATCAGATCCTCAGAACTTAATTGATCTTGTAACTGAAAATGTGTAGCCTTGACCAGGATCTCGCATTTCCCTTAGTCCCCTAGTCTGTCAACTACCATCCCACTCTATGTATGGGTTTGGCATTTTTACATTCCACATAGAAGTGAATCCAACAATATCTGTCTTTCTGTGCATCCCGTGATGGTTTTCGTGTCTGCCTCTGCCCGTTGTTTAGTTGCTAACTTAGGACCTATTTGTGATGAAGGTGAACTCTAAAGGCCTTGGCTTAGAATTGACCACATGAGATATGCAGAGATGAGGGCACAGCGCCTGTTTGGGCCTCATGCAGGACAACGTTATTGGCTTGGCTGAGAAGTTCGTTCTGGTGTTTCTGTAGCATGTATGAAAACCCGGAATTAACTTTTTGGCCAACCCAATAGTTTGTGGCTTGGTTCATTCTGCGCCATTACCTGGCAGCAGAGATTTGAAAGCACAGCATTCAAATCATTTATATGGCAATTGGAATATCCTGTTAGCTTTTACATTTTCAAACCATAATGAAGTATTTATGAGACTAAAGGCTTAAAACACGGTTAGGTCTCCAAACCACATATTACTTGCATGTTGGTTTCACGTTCCCATCCTTTCCCTTGGAGAAAACCCAGTCCCATTTCTTATCCCCGCGACTGTTGAGCTGTCCTGTTGAATTCTGCTTTCATTATTCCCCCTTGAAGACTACCCTTCTTTAATTATTGTTTGTGGAAATGCCTTTAGCACTTCAGAGCAATCCGGATTGTGATTTAAGAACAGACCTGTCTGTGTCCCGTCGAGCCTGAGAGCAAGGCCAGCGCTTTGGAAGTTGCAAATGTTTTTAACCGAGGGATGGATACCCCCCACATCTTGGCAGTTGCCCCGAGCTGTCACTTGGCCCTCGGGGCAGTGAGTAGCTTGCTCCGGCTCCTGGCATCCCAGCTTTGAAAGCGCAGGGTAATTGGAGAGTCTGCACTGGGGCCGTGGGCCCCACAGACTTATTCAGCTCAAGTGCAGAGTGAGAAGCTGCTTGTTTTCAAGAAACAAAGCGGATTGGAGCATGAGGGCTCTCCCCTGCTCCTGGGCTCTGGGTCCTTGTTGGGTGAGTGGGTGGGGTGGTATGCTAGTTATCTTTCTAGTCACCAGATCATAAATTAGACTCCTAACTCAGCGTTTTGTTTATTTATTTGCCTTTTTTTTTTTTAAAGTATGAGGTATACAGACGTCATTATTCCCTTGGAACCCCCTCCCTCTGGAATAAACTACCTAATCAGCCAGCAGAGTTTCCTGGGGTGCCAGGCTGGCTGATGAGGACCAGGGTGCTGTGTTCTCTCAGCAGGGCAGTGGGGGGATTCTGAATAGCTGATTTGCCCATTACTTAATTATCCAAGTAGACCATTGATAAGTTCTTTGAAATGTTTCTTGCTTTGTGTGTGTGTGTGTATTTTGAATGTTCTGACTTGTTGACATTCATACTGGGGTGGCTTCATGGTTTTCCTGAGCTGCTCAGCAGGCAAGTTGGGTTTGAGGGGGTTGGAGGTTGAAGGGTAATTGGTCCCAGGAAGGTGGGGAGCAGTGACATGTTGCAGGTCGCCAGCAGCTCCACAGCCTCCAGCCGGAGCGACAGGAGCCCCGGGTTATTTCTCTGTGTGACGCATGTCTTCTTTCTTCTCCCTTTTGGCTCCCAAGGATGTTAACGCAGGCGAGGGTAGCGAGTTTGCCGACAGCGGGATCGAAGGGGCCACCACAGACACGGACCTCCTGTCCCGGCGATCCAATGCCACTAACTCCAGCTACTCGCCCCCTACCGGCCGTGCCTTTGTGGGCAGCGACAGCGGCAGCAGCTCCACCGGGGATGCGGCCCGCCAGGGGGTGTATGAGAATTTTCGCCGGGAGCTAGAGATGAGCACCACCAACAGCGAGAGCCTGGAGGAGGCGGGCTCCGCGCACAGCGACGAGCAGAGCAGCGGCACTCTGAGCTCCCCGGGCCAGTCCGACATCCTGCTCACGGCCGCACAGGGCACGGTGCGCAAGGCCGGCGCCCTGGCCGTCAAGAACTTCCTAGTGCACAAGAAGAACAAGAAGGTGGAGTCAGCCACGCGGAGGAAGTGGAAGCACTACTGGGTGTCCTTGAAAGGTGAGAGACACAGAGAGCATCCTTCCTGCCGTGCTGGGTAACCCTGTGCTCCGTGGTACCCCTTACACGTGATGGTTTTTAATTACATGGAATTTCTATCTCATGCTAATTTCAAAATTGTTTTATGGTGGTAAGAGTACTTAACCTGAGGCTTACTCTCTTGGGCTTCCCAGGTTGCACAGTGGAAAAGAATCTTCCTGCCAATACAGGAGACACAGAAGACACAAGTTTGATCCCTGGGTCGGGAAGAGCCCCTGCAGGAGAAAGTGGCAGCCCATCCAGTATTCTTGCCTGGTCACGTGATGGTTTTTAATTACATGGAATTTCTATCTCATGCTAATTTCAAAATTGTTTTATGGTGGTAAGAGTACTTAACCTGAGGCTTACTCTCTTGGGCTTCCCAGGTTGCACAGTGGAAAAGAATCTTCCTGCCAATACAGGAGACACAGAAGACACAAGTTTGATCCCTGGGTCGGGAAGAGCCCCTGCAGGAGAAAGTGGCAGCCCACTCCAGTATTCTTGCCTGGAGAATCCCGTAGACGGAGGAGCCTGGCAGGCTGTAGTCCATAGGGTTGCAAAGAGTCAGACATGACTGAGTGTGCACGCACACTACACACACACACACACACACACACACACACACACACACCCTCTTAGCACATTTTTAGCTGTGTGTTTCAGTGTAGTTGATGAAGGCACACGGTTGTACAGCACATCTCTAGAAACATCTTATTGAGCTGAAACTTTATGTCCCTTGATAGTCACTCCCCATTTCCTTTTCCCGTCAATGCTTTATCATCTTTACTTTTTCACATGTAAGCTATTAGAGCCTCTCATGCCTTGTTTTCTTATGTACAGCTGGTTGTGGTGACAGTTTCAGTGCCTTGAGTTCCAAAAAATATTTTTTGAAATCATCCCCAAAAATGTGCCTCCCAGAGTAACTGTTTTGGAGGGAAAAATCAGTAGTTTGAATCTTTTGAAATTGCCTTTTTTTTAAAAAAAATAAAGAATGATGGAATATTGTTAATTTCATAGAATTTAGCCTAGTGTTTAATGGGATGTCTGAGCCATCTATGTTTGTGAAAAAGTCACTGTTCTGCAGTCACACTTTGAATACTTGAGTGTGTGTGTGTATACATGTATACATACATGTATATATATGCACTGCCTTTTCATTGATAAGCACAATGCTTTGATGTGCTGCTGTTCATTAATGTTTTGCATACATTTTAGAAGTATGTGCATGTGTTTTTGCCCATGTCTGTATGTCTTGACGGCATAGAAATTGTAACATATTTGTGAGCTCTGTGTCTTAAAAGGAAAGACACTTTTCAAGCCCACTTAGAATCCTTAACAGAAGCTGAATTTGAAGCAGGTTAATGTATGGCCGGAGAGGTGAGAGAGGTTACTAGGCATGAAGGATGGGTCCCAGAGAAAGAAGCCTGAGCTTACTTGGTGTGGTACATCCATTATACCATCTGATACTGGATTTTATCATCTGTGGCTGGTGTGGAATAACCAGTTCTAGGGGCACACAACAGCCTAGAGCTCTGTTCAGTGATGTGCAGGTCAACCCCTGTGCAGGGTTTGGGTGGGTTGCATTACTTGTGGTGCCTACTATTGCTTCAATATCTGGCAAACAGGGAGGGAGCATATTAATTGGGCTATAGGTCTTGTTGCATGTCACAGAGACCTATAGTGACAATGCTTCAAGCAAGCCAGGACTTAAATTCCCTCCCACCTAGCAGAGGTAGACCTTCTAAGGGTGATGGGGCGACTCTTTGCTGTGACATCATCCAGAAGCCAAGGTTCCTTTTGTCTTACTGCTTAACTGTACCTAGAGCATTGTTTTCATCTGAACGATCAGAAGAGCTCACCAGCAGGTCCAGTTCCAGTGGAAATATGGAGGTGTGGAGGGCAAATCCCTCTGCAGTGAGAGTACAGCCTGGAAGCTGACTGGATCTCTTCTGCTTCCAATGCATAGGCCAGAAATGAGTTCAGCCTAGCTGCAAGGGAGGCAGGGATGGACTCAACCAAGCACTGGGGTTGCTATTACTGCAGAGGAAAGGAGGTTGGGCATGTTGGGGAGCAACCAGTTGTCCCATAGAGGAGTCTTTACACTTATCAGCCAGTGCAGGGCAGTTTCCCCCTCCTCTCTGCCAAGAGCTAGTGTGTCTAATGTTCCTGAATTTTTAGTATAGGATGCTCTCTTTAGTTTTTAAGACTTGGGTTATTACATCTTGTTGCTCCACTTCTAAGGATGTCTTGGAAAGAGTCAGGTTCTTCTTCTTTTTTTGATTAGTTTATTTTAATTGGAGGATAGTTACTTAACAATATTGTGGTGGTTTTTGCCATACACTGACATGAGTCAGCCACGGGTTCTTTTCTCACGTCCTCTTTTCGTTCTGAAAGTCTGCCGTGGTTTCAGAGTTTGAATAATGTGGAATTCTGGTACCCACAGTATCTTCTGTGGAAAACCTCAGAAAATATTGATATTAAACTTTAAATTTTGGTGTCTATGCAAAATTGAATACCATACTATAGTCTACATAAAGTGCATATAAAATTTCGAACACAGATGTGAAGTATCTGTGTTCAAAACATAGGAACATTGGATTTGAGCTAATTTTATTGGGTGACATACACATACACATACACAAGCACACTTTGCTTTTCATTTCCCATTGTGAATTGTGAAAAGGCTATTTGATGTCGTGGTTCTGCTTGTGAAACACAGTTGTTCTTCCTGTGGGGGCATTTTGGAGACCTACTACCGTTCTTTTTCACATGAGACCTGCCTTGCCTTAATTTGAAGGCACTATCGGGTTGTGTCTAAGGGGCCCTGGGTCATATCCACTGTCCTGCTGTGGGGATGAGACATCAGGGAGAAAGACCCCTTCTTCCACCTCCTTCTCCTCCCCAGAGGTCCACAGTACTGAACCCTGCAGCTTCTGTTCCCTTTAGCAGCCTGTCTTATCTTCTGTTTTATTGTTAATGTTGAGTTTTTAACAACATGATTAGAACACCACCTGTATCACAGTCGCCTGAGTTGCTTCCTGGGTTATATCCATACCTGCTGAATCTCACAGGGTCGGACACGACTGAAGTGACTTAGCAGCAGCAGCAGCAGCTGAATCTCAAAATCTGAAGGTGGTTCAGTTCAGTTCAGTCACTCAGTTGTGTCCGACTCTTTGCAGCCCCATGGACTGCAGCATGCCAGGCCTCCTTGTCCATTGCCAACTTCCGGAGTCAACTCAAACTCATGTCCATTGAGTCGGTGATGCCATCCAACCATCTCATCCTGTGTTGTCCCCTTTTCCTCCTACCTTCAGTCTTTCCCAGCATCAAGGTCTTTTCCAATGAGTCAGTTCTTCGCCTCAGGTGGCTAAAGTATTAGAGGTGGGGCCCTGGGTTAATCCCTGTATTGGACCTGCTATAGCCAAGTACCACAGACTGGGTGGCTTCAACAAAAGAAATGGATTGTCTCACAGCCCTGGAGCCTCGAAGTCTGAGGTCAGGGTGGCAGCAGGTTTGGTGTTCTCTGTGTCCTCTGTCTGTACTTGTCTATGTCCAAATTCCTCCTTCTTAAAAGGACAGTGGTCATAGCGGCTTAGTGCCCACCTGAACACCCTCCTTTTATTTTAATTACCTTAGTAAAGCCCTTGTCTCCCAATATAGCGAAGTTCTGAGGCCCTGGGCTATGACTTCAGGAACCCCAGGAACCCCAGGAACCCCCCCCTAGGAACCTGGGGGGATAGGATTCAGCCCATGACAGGCCCTGAATCTGTGGTTTAAACAAAGTTCCCAGCTGATGCTTGGACTCAATTTGAGAATAACACTGTTAATGGCATAGGATAAAAATAATTAGGTGATTTTTTACTTGGGACATGGAAGCGGGGGCTGTTTTGTTTCTGCTGTTCCTTCAGAGAATAAATGATCAAGGAAGGCAGGATGTGGGCACTCAGGAGCCCAGCCCACACGCCCGTTAGAGGAGGGAGCCTGCACTTCTTGGTGACCCAGATCTGAATGACACAGTCTGTCAGGATCCAGACTAGAACACACAGCTGCCGAGTCTTTTCCTTCTGGCTCATGACGGGTCCCATTATAGATTGACAAACTCGGGGCTTGTCCCTGCCACTCACAGGCAGGGCTCGCTGCTGACTTGGGCTTGGAGATGGAGAAATAAAAAGCAGGGTACTTGGAAACCGTGGGCTAGAGAATTCTTCAAAGATTCTCTCTCGTTCCACAGAATAATTAATCTTTTAAAAGTTTAAGAATTGACTCTGGAGTGTCTCCATCCATGACTGAAAAGCAAACAGATTACATTCAAGATGAAGGTAAAGAAGATGTTTCCAGGGAGCGCATAGCGCCTAGCCGTACTGTTTCATGCTAGTCTTAAAGTTGAAACACAGTAATAATTGAGGAGAAGCCATTTTCAACCACCCACTGTCATGGATGACTGTAAACCAAAGTTGAAAAATGATAGGAATGGCAATTTGGGGAGACATCAGTATGTGGACGTTGTGTATCCATGATCCACAGGCTTTGGTTTCTGTTTTAACTATAGTAAAGCTGCATTGTCCGTTTTCTGTTAAGAGTCTGTTCATCATAACTGTGATATTAGTCCTAAGGATTATTTAGAGTAAGGTTTCTCAGTAGTGGGACTGCTGACATTTTCTGGATAATTCTTTGCATGAGGCTTGTCCTGAGCATTGTATGTTAGACAGCATCCTTGTCCAGTCAGTGGTTCCCAGCCTGTATGGCACCAGGGACCGGGTTTCATGGAAGACAGTTTTTCCATGGGGAGGTGGGGGGGATGGTTTGGGGATGATTCAAGTTTATTACATTTATGGTACACTTTATTTCTTTTATTGTATCAGCTCCACCTCAGATCATCTGGCTTTAGATCCTAGAGGTTGGGGACCCCTGTATTACCCACCTGCTTCTGTCTCCCACCCCCAAGTTGTGACAACCAAAAATGTCTCTAGACTTCACCAAATGTCCCCCATTCAGCAAAAATACCTCCACCTCGGGAACCTCAGATTTCAAGGAAAATACCCTCTTCTTTCCATTTCTTTTCTTTTTCTATCTCTGAATCTGTGCTAGCTTAAGACATGAGAAAGAGGAGATTCAGTTGTTTCTGAATGTGAGCTCTGTATTCCTGTAAAAACTTGAGCTCTTCAAAATAAGAGGGATTATTAAAATATATATATATAGTGTTAGGGTAATAGGTCTATAGTTAAATTATATGTATGTAACTTACACCCCCAAAGCATAAAAACAAAGTGAAACCCTACTAAATTACATAACACTATATATTTCTAACAATAAGTGTCACAGAAAATAGGGCTTTATCCTTGGGGCGGGGGTGGAGTGTGGGAAGGTGAATATAACTTGAATGGGTTGGAGGGAGAATTGAAACTCTTGAACTGTGGATACAAGGACAACAGTTATAAAATCGTGATGCTCAGCAGGACCACGCAGTAGACTCTTGGGCTGAGCTCGTGGTCAGGTGCTACTGCAGGAAGCACTGGGAAACCAGCAGGGCTTGCCAGGCAGTGTGTGGTGTGCATTTGTGCTGGAGGCGCTGCGTCCAGCAGCTGTTATGTGCTCCTGTGAAATATTAGTCAGGTTAATTTTCTTAGTCGTAGCTGACTCTTGGACAACCCCGTGGACTGTATTGCGCCAGGCTCCTCTGTCCATGGAATTTTCCAGGCAAGAATACTGGGTGGGTTGCCATTTCCTCCTCCAGGGCATCTTCTCAACCCAGGGATGGAACCTGCATCTCCTGCATTGGCAGACAGATTTCTTTACTGCTGAGCCAGCAAGAAAGCTGTCCTGTGAAATATTAAGGGCTTGGAAAAAACAGCCTTTGCAACTCGTGTGACTTTTCAATTGATCCCCATCATTGTACGCTGTCAATTAGAAATTTGCTTTGTGGAAGTTCATATTGCAGCCAAAGAGATGGGACTTGGAAGGGCTTTGGGATTCACATCAGTGGTGGCCCTTGCTTGTGGTAAGGAAGATGTTGAAAACTGGCCAAGTGGCTTATGTTGATGTTAAAAGAATTAGAAAGTTGGGCCCCGGCCTCCCCTGAAATTGAATTTGATGACTTGAGAGTAAGTCCTCAGTGAGTAATTACTAATAGAGTGCACCTCACCTGCAGGCCATGGTTGGAGGGTATCTGTGGAACCCAGCTGGCCACAAATCTAGGCCAGGTTCCTACTCATTTCGTAGTTTAATTAAGCGTGGCCTAGGCCTCCAGCTTCCCCTAGGCCTTCATGCATGTATTGTGTGTTTGTTCTTCCAGGAGGAACAAGCACTGGTTGATCTCTAGGAAAGCATTTTATGGAGAAGATCTGAGACTCAAAACTCCATCGTTTCTTTCCTTATCCTGAAAGCACCTGAAGTCAGTGTTGTATTTTGTTTCGGCCAAGGGCACAGTCAAGAAACCCAATAGATGGTGTTTCCTGGTTGCGTGTCCTGTGGGAGATATTGGGAGGAGGCTGTAGGGGGAGAGTCCTGACTGCCAGGCCTCACTCAGCACTGCTTGCTCTTCGGACCCATGGAGCTGAATTGACAGCCTCCCCGGGACCACAGAGTCAGACCCTACTGAGCGACCGAGCGCGTGGTACGTGGTCCTGGTCAGAGGAGCCTTCAGATCCCCACATGCCTCTGAGGATACCCGGAACAAAACATTCTGAAGTGGAAAGTAAGGTTTTGGAGAACTGGAGGGCATGCATGATGACACTGAGATTTGCATCTTAATGGGAGACTTCCCTGGTGGTCCAGCGGTTAAGACTTTGCCTTCCATTGCAGGCGGTGTGGGTTCCATCCCTGGTTGGAGAACTAAAAATTTCATGGTACCTCTGGGCCAAAACCCAAAACATGAAACAGAAGCAATATGGTAACAAATGCCAGGAAGACTTGGGGAAAAAAAAAAAGTATTAGCACAACATTGTAAATCAACTATACTTCAATTAGGGGGAAAACAGAAAGATCCTCTCTTAATACAAGCCTATCCAAGACTTAGTACAAGCATAGCCCCCTTCTCTTTACTTCCTCTGTTCCAATGTAATTTCCAGTCCTTTGCTAGTAACAGCGCTCAAGCTACAGTTTTCACTCCAGACTTTCTGTTGCACCAAGCACTCACGCAGACGTCGCTTTGTTTTCCCAGGGTGCACACTCTTCTTCTACGAGGGCGACGGCAGGTCCGGGATAGACCACAACAGCGTCCCCAAGCACGCCGTCTGGGTGGAGAACAGCATTGTCCAGGCAGTTCCTGAGCACCCCAAGAAGGACTTCGTCTTCTGCCTCAGCAATTCCCTGGGCGATGCCTTCCTCTCCAGGTGTGTGGCGCCTCCTTTGCAGAGCCTTTCAGATCGCTTGTCATATCCCTCCCTCTCCTGCCTGAGTATTTCATCCTATTTCCTGTTGAGTTGGGTGGGGGGTGGTCCTAGACGCTTTTGCACATTATAGAAGCAATAGGTTCTGTGATTGTTTAGTTGCTCAGTCGTGTCCGACTCTTCGCCACCCCATGGACCGCAGCACGCCAGGCGTTCCTGTCCTTCACTATCTCCCAGAGTTTGCTCATGTCCATTGAGTCGCCATAATGAATGGCAAAAATAGACATCTCTGTTGAGTTCCAGGAATGATTGAACTCACCTAGAGGTCTCCTCGGTGAAGCCCGAGGGAAGGGTATAGATTGAAGGATTTTTCACCGAAATCTTGATATGATTTGTATAGCACTTTAGAGCAAGGATCATGAATTCCTTAATTTAGACTTGATTTGCGCTGTCAAAATTTTTTATCGTAATATGTTCTCTTCTAATATTACTCATAAAGTAAAATCATGACATCCTGGAAACAGTCTCTTCCCAACCAGTTTCTCTTCCTCATCTTTTCAGAACCTTGTACTTAAAGTTATCGAGTTCTGACTGTTAATTGTATTAAAAAATACTAACCTGTGTATCATTTAAGGGTGAACATTTGCTTTTATAGGGAATCCTTTGAATTAGGTCAGTTGTGATATACTTTTTCGGGTGTTAGTGCATTAGGAAAGCTTTCTCCATTTTATAATTTAGGAATAATATAGGAAGTCCTCAAGCCTTTATTCCATGCTTCCTATGTCCTGTGCATAGTGATATGGAGAATACCAAGAAGATTTTAACATAGTCCCTGTGCTTGAAAGTGTTCACATATAATATGGGAGGCAGACACTGGAATACGTGGAACTTTATGATGTGGTAAACCTTGACCGTGAATGTTAAAGGAAGAACAGGGATGAATTGAGTAAAATTGATGGTGAGGATATGCCATGCGAAGAGAGAGTTGAAATAAAGGCATGGAAGAGAGTAATAGGTTATTCACCTGTGGCCCACCAGGCTCCTCTGTCCATGGAGTTTTCTAGGCAAGAATACTGGAGTCAGTTGCCATTTTCTACTCCAGAGGATTTTCCTGACCTGGGGATCGAACCCACGATGGTCTCTTCTGTCTGTGTTCATGATGCATTTGTCTGCATTTCTTTTGGTGTATACCCAGGAGCGGCCATGCTGGGTCATAGCATATGTGCACACAGTCAGGTGTACTAGATACTGTCAGTTTCCAAAATGAACGAAATAGTCCTCCTCACATCAGCAGCCCGGGAGAACTCCAGTTCGTTCTCATCCTTGTCCACAAGTGTTATTGTCAGATCTTTGTCTTTTCTTTTTTTTAAGCTATCACCGTGAAGTTGAGCACCTTTTTCTGGGTCTAATGACCATTCCAGTATCATCTTCTGTGAAGTTTTTAAGTCTCTCGCCTACTTCTCCACTGAGGTGTCCATCTCCTCGTGATGATGGACAGTAGTTTGTTTCGTGTGTTGTACATCATCTCTTTGTTAATTAAATGCATTCAAATGTTGTTTTTCCTCCCTGTGTCTTGCTTTCTACTCTGTTAAAGGTATTCTTTGTTAAACCAAAACTTTAATTTTAATGTCGTCTCATTTCTCAAGGTGGAAGGGAACTAGTGGGTAGTTCTTATGTATCCTATTGAAAAATCTCCATGCTCTGTCCCATGAACATATTCTCCTATATAATTTATAAGCCATTCTGTTTCCAAATCTGGAATAGCTTTTTATTAATTAATTGGATATCTTTCAAATGATAAAATGCTTAACTACTCTCATGATAGTAACAGTAAACAAACATTTACTGAATCCTTACTGTATGCCACCACATTGAACACGTTTTACAGTGTGAGTCCACTTAAGTCTTGCAGCAGTATCCATCTTTTAACCAGTTGGTATGGATTGTGTACCCTCTCTGTGGAAGCTAAGGCAACAAAGGCTGATAATTGGATTTCAGTTCATAGTAACTAAGTGTTGGGGCTGGATTCAAACCAAGCCTCTTTTTGCCAAAGCCCCTTGTTGTCTAAGCATATTACTTATCCCATTACTATTACTTTTTACACTCAGAAGAACATGGGCGAGAATCAGTGATTATGATAAAAAGTGACTTTTTTTCTTTTTTTAAAATTAAGCCACTTACTTGGAATATTTGAAAGTTGTAACTTGATTTTGGCCATCCTTGCCTCACTGTACAAGTTAGATGATAATTTGGTTGATTTCAGGATGTTCTTCTTTTTTACCTACACACTTCTCATGTGAATTCCCTTTGAAAGGACTTTCCTGGCCGAAAAATTGCTATTAGAATCTGAATACTCAATAGGTCACATTGAATAAAATTCTTTTGTGGCAGCATAGGACCTTATTCATGAAAACCACTGTGTCCTCTTGTTTTTGGTGAAATTTTTATGCTGCTTACGTGGGACAGAGCACAGAATGAACCTTTTCAGAGGAAATTACTGCTCTTTGGGATCCATGAGGGCATTTTCCACCTTCTACTTATTGTAATCCACATGACTCTGGAGGGGCTGAATTTGAAAGGAACCTGTGTGCAGGGGGTGAGGCGAAAGCGAGGGAGAGCGAGCATGATTATGGAAATAATTTGTAGGTTATTTCAGCCCCGGGGCTCAATTCAGTGCACACAGTTTCCAGAGCCCGTATGCTGCTGATCTGATGCTGTAATTCAGATTTGCTGCCCATGGAAAAGAGATTCGTGTTACCAGCAGAAGTAGAAAAGGGGTTTTGTGTCCACGACGGGGGTGGGAATGGACATGAACGTTAGAATTTATATAGGAGAAGTGCTATGCTGTTTACAAAGGGGAACCTAGAGCTTCTGCATTTCAACTATTAATATCTATTAGTGTTCTTTCCTCCAACTGGAAGCCAGAATTGGCAGCATCACCTGCAAAGCACAGTTTCCTCTCGGCCCTTTCCTCATGCACTGCTGGAGAATATTGCATACTGTTCCAAAAATCTGGGTGACTTCTATGGTAACAGATCCTAATATTAGTTTTCAACTTCTGTATTAGTGCCTTGGGAACATAGTTAGCAGACAGAGTAAGAATGATGCCTGACTGGGTAGAAAATCATTTAGAATTATGTATCTGAAGAAGTGACCCACTGGTTAAGAATCTGCCTTCCAGTTCAGGGGTGCTCATTTGCTTGCTTCTGTCCGACTCTTTGTGACCCCGTGAACTGTAGCCAGGCTCCTCTGTCCATGGGATTTCCCAGGCAAGAATACTGTAGTGGGGTGCCATTTCCTTTTCTAGGAGATCTTCCCGATGCAGGGGGCGTGGGTCCAATCGCTTATGGGGAACTAAGATCCCACGTGCCGAGGGGCAGCTAAGCCCATGCACCACAATTGGAGAAGCCCATGCCCTGTGACAAGGACCCAGCGCAGTCAAAAGCAAACAGACAAAAACCAAACGTACAGAAAAAGAAGTGTGGGAAATATTGTCTCTAAGGGATCATTGCCTTTCCATAGAAGGTTTCTCAGCATTTATAGTGTCTCTTGTATAGCATGCATATATATATATATTTTGATGCCAAACTCCTAACCTATAAAGCATGCACAGTTTAAAAAGACTTAAAAAAAATAGTATTTACACCTTTATGTCGAATTGGGTATTAGAAGTGGTAATGCAAGTCAAGTGTCTGATAGATTGCAAATGCTCGCTAAATGTTATAGTTAGCATTTTAACTAGAAGAAATAGAGATTAGTTCCCTGTGCTTCTCTAAAATAAGTATCTTTACAGAAGTTGAGTGTGGCTTCTCTGAGGAAAGACTAAAACTTTGAGTTTGATCAACTTCTGAGGAATAATTACCTTCAAGTGCCCCATGTGACTCTGTGTATCAGACTCAGTGAAGATCAGTGTCATATGCCCTGGACAAGGATAACCAAGTTAGAAAATGACCTGGAAATCACCTTTCACCAGGAGCATAGTGGACTTGTTAGACAAGCCTGTAGAAGGGACTTATATTTGGACTTGAGTAGATTAGGGACAGGGGAGCCTGGTGGGCTGCCATCTATGGGGTCGCACAGAGTCAGACATGACTGAAGCGACTTAGCAGCAGCAGCAGCAGCAGCAGATTAGCATTCAAGCCTCCTTCTCCAGGCTGGTACCATTCCTACAAGGCTCCTGCCAGCTGGCAGTCTGGCCAGTTTGGAGGGCTACCATCCCTAGGAAGTGCCCAGCTACTTGGTTAGTTGGCTCCACATTCTAGAAAGTTCTTCCTCGTGTTGTGATGATACATCCTTTCTGGCGACATTTGCCATTTCTGTCTGCTTCCATATTGTCCCCCAGAGTTTCAAGTAAGCCTTTCATGCTTGTTCTTCCTGATAACCGTCTAACTACTTGAAAACCGCTCTCATTTTCCTGCGCCATATCTCCTGTTTAGGTCCCTACCCGAGGTTTCCAAGCCAATCTCCCAGTGGTCCAGCTCTTTTCCTGAACGTTCTCCTCCTAACTGTGACCCAGGACCCCACACCCTGTCCTCGTGAGGCCCGCCCTGTGCCTTCTGCATTTCAGTCCCTGCTCTCTAATTTCTTCCATGATACTGGTATCAATTCCTTAATTTATTACAAACCACAACAAACCGTTGACTCATACCCAGCTTGTGGTCTATAAACCCTCAGTGACAAGATCTTGTCATCTTATTTTAATAGATTTCTGAAAACTCCAAATTGCAGAACTTAAACTCAGTTCTTCAGAATTTTATCTTTGTGGTTTTTGTCCTTCTAATGAAATCATCTAGGATGCTAATTTGATCTTCTGTGGTGTTTATATCCTTCTTAACTTTGAGTTAAAATATGCAGATATGACAAACTCCAAGTTTGGTCTTCATTAAGTGCTGGCTTGGTTTCTAGCTAGGTCCTGTTTTCCCACCACTGTAGATCATTTTCCTACCTCTAGCCAGCCACTTTAGGAATACTTCCCTTTGGTTTTGGCATAGGTTCATTGTGACTAAGGGTCACTTCTAGCATGTGTGGATCCCCATGCCAAAATTTTTTAATCTCTGTGAAGGATTGGAGTCAACCCAGATAAGCTTGTAAGTACTATTCTGATGGCTCAATGTCATGAAATTGGGTGAAAAGAAATAGCAGGTATGACCTGAGCCATAGACTCATGTCCAAGAGCTCCTTAGGGCCTCTTATTAATGCCCCATTTGGATAGAGGGTCATAGAGCTCCCTGAAGGGGTGTCTGCTGGACCCTGCCCATGTTATGCCCCAAGGGGGCCCTTTTCAAAGCATGAGGACCCGTTGGCCCAGCTCTAAGGCCCAGCTCTAAGGAGAGTATTGTTGGAGAGTACGGGTGTTGAGGTACAAAATAAGTGCGCAGGCTGGCCACTGTTTACAGTGCATGCCCTGCTGTTAGTGTGTTCAGAGGCTTCTCTCCTCTTAATAGCACAGAGGAGAGGCTCAGTTATGACTGAGCTCCATTGTAGCCTAGTATACTATTATGTATCGTCCAAGGAATATGTTACTGACCGTGTTCTGCTTTCTTTTTACAATATTTTAAATTTGTATTAAGTTAATACAAACAGATAATTTTATTTATTTGAAATATAGTTAATTTACAATGTTACATTTGTTTTGAGTGCCAGCAAAGTGATTCAGGTATACATATGTATATATATATGTATTCCTTTTCAGATTCTTCTCCATTATTGTTTATTACAGGATATTGACTACAGTTCTCTGTTCTACACAGTAAGACCTGCTGTTTATTTGGTGTAGATGGTTTGTGGATATAATAGTCTGTATCCCAAACTCCTAATTTATTCTCCCTCTCCACCCTGCCTTTCCCCTTTGATAACCATGAGTTTGTTTTCTTTGTGAGTCTGTTTCTGTTCTGAATGCATAGTTTTGAAGAATTCAGTTAACCTTAAAAGACCTACAGTGAAGTTCTTTTCTTATCCTTCCTTACATGAAAATTTAGAATTCGATCAGTAGCCCCTGTTACGCTCTTTTGACGTCCCCATGCTGTATGACCATATAAACAGTATTAGCTGCTGAGCCAAATAGTGTACTGTCATTTTATTTATTTATTTGCTAGTAGTTGACGACTGTCTTTCTTTTTCTGCTTAATTTGCTTATTTTTTGGTTACTTCACTTTTTTTAAAAAATTCTCCAATTGATTGTGTAGTTGATGAATCTTGGGGTTTTCCCTGGAGTCTGCCCACTGCCGCCCCC
>SJYC01095340.1:0-49630 GCA_006408675.1 Madoqua kirkii
CCCCCCCCCCCCTTGGTCCTTTTTCTCCGGTCTTGTCTTTTTCACAGTCACCATGTGAACCCTTCCATGTGCTTCAGTGTCTTCCTTTCATGCTGGAGGCTTTCATCACGTGATCCTTAGTTGTCTGATCACATTTAAATACGAGGTTCCAAAGAAGTACTTGGGTCTCATTGGTGCATGTTGACGCCTACTAGAGGCTTTTGCAGCATGAGCAGATGGGGAGGCTTTTGGTGAAGGGGGGCCCAGTTGACAATATTTGTTGGCCTTTCCTGGGGGTTACTCAGTTGGCCAGAGATGGATCCTGCCGTGGCCATTCACTGGCTCAGGTTTGCAGGTATTCCTTTGTTTTGCAGTAAACAGTTCCCTTAGTCTTTTTGGGTCTGGTTTCCTGAGGCCTGAAGCCTCTCTTCTTTAAAGAGTTCACCTTGGGTGAGAGGGTTGCCCAGTTACATGACTTTTCTCCAGGAGATGAGATGAGCCTCAGGTTACAATTATGGGGTAATATCTATAATTTTCTTTATAAGTATTAACAATGATAGTTTAATGAACCCTTATATAATAAAACTCTAAAAAAATGTGTTAAACAGAAAAATCAATGAGAAAAAAGACTTTTTAGAAACTCATACAGGAACTTCATTCCCAATTAGCCTCGTAAAAATACGTAACTTTATTCTTTTTCCTTTTTGTTCTTTTAAAGTAGAAAAAGTTCAACCTACTTTACAATTTTTCCTACACTCCTAAACACTCAAATAATGATGTGAAATGTTAGTTTCCTAGACCTAACATATATTCTCTAGTCCTTCTCTTGTTTAGAATGAATTTCTCTTTTCCTGCCATTCACGTAAACCATTGATTATCTGAAATCATAACGTATCCTCCATTCAGTTGGATAATTGAAGCTGGATCTATTTAAATGCATATTAAAGCCCTGAGCTTCATTTTAACTCTGTGCTCAAACGGGGCTCTTATGCAGAATGCATTTTTTTGTTGATCATATTCCTCTTTTGGCAAGAACTCTACTATTTCCTTTACTGAACTTTATACAGTATTTATAGCATCCCCAGCAGGCAAAGGAAAAAGCACACAATTCCCTCTCTCTACCTGTCTGCTGCTGTTTGTTTAATGAGAGGTGATGTGTGTGGAGGGAGTTGAGAGGGTACCACTTGGGGGTCTCCTTCCTGCCTCTGATGGAGGGCTCTCAAGTGGACCTGGTGTCCCTGTTTAAACTTTCCTGGTTCAAGAAAGTGACGCAAAGTGAGCAGCTTTGAAAAGCTTTTTCTAGCATGTAGAGTTTAGATCCTGGCATGGCCACACTGGAAAACCCTGGATCCAGTGAGTGGTGTGCTGTGATCAAGTCAGAAATGTTGAGCCTGTAGTATGGCCAGAAACTGCTTCCTTACTCTACTTGACTTGCTGTTGACAGCAGTCAGCATGGTCTGTGCCTACCCTCTCCTCCACATGTAGCCTTGTGTATGTCACTGCCAGGGACAGACTCTGCTGAAAAGCTCATTGAGTGACTGTCGTTCTTAGAAATTGATTTGTCCTAATGATGGAGAATGGCAGAGACCACTGTTTTATTTAGACAAGACAGCAGGGGCAAAATTTCTCTCTAATGGAGCTGCCTTCCATCTCTGACAAATTTCAAAAGCAGTTGGTGGCTTGAGCTTTTCTAATAGTTTAAAGGGCTGCTTGTTAAATTTTTCATAAAGCTGTGATCGCATTTTCTAAACATCTTTCTCTGCATTCTGAGACTTGGTAGGTTTTTCCTCTTTTTATTTTGTCTTTTTTAGAAAAACACTTCAGAATATACAGAACATACCAACCGTTTCCAAGTGCCCAGTTCAGCAGCATTAGGTAATTCACAGTGTTTTGCAACCGTTACCATCATCCATTTCCAGAACTCGTTTCATCTTGCAGAACTGAAACTCTGTACCCGCTGAACTCTCCGTACTCCGCTTTCCTGAACCCCTAGCAACCACCATCTTCTTTCTTTTAAATAAATTAATTCCAGGATAGCTGCTTTGTCAGAATTAAATATACACCTTTCAAAGGATGTTTGGCTTCATCAGTTGGTATCAGTTTCCTTCATTTTAACCTCTTAACTGGGAGGCAGGCATAAACTCTCTGACATGAGAATGGAGTGTGTTGCCCTTGACTGAGCTTGATGGAGAATCTCACATGTGGAAGGAAGATGGAATTCTCTTTTCATTAAGTGGAGAGAGTAAAAAACTGTTGCTCTGCAGAACCTATCAGCCTATGGCTCCTCTTGGAGTATATGATGCAGACTCTTAAAAAAAGCATTGGAATTGCATATATACACTACAGATACTATGTAAAGAATAGATAACTAATGAGAACCTACCATATAGCTCAGGGAACTCTGCTCAGGGTTCTGTAGTGACCTAAATGTGAAGGAAGTCTAAAAAAAGAGGGAATATATAGCTGAGTCACTTTGCTGTACGGTGGAGACTAATACAACATTGTAAAGCAACTGAATTCCAATAAGAAAATTAAAAAAAAAAAGCATCACTTATTTCAAAATGAATTTCTTACTTTGCTAGTATGTCAGTCAGGATAGGTTAGGTTATACTGCAGTGAGGAGCAACCCTCACATCTCTTACTGTAACTTTCCTGCCATGTGTGTGATAAGACATTGGCTATGACGTTCTCATCCTAGGCACTTAGACGCCCAGGCGGATAGAAGCTGTGTCTTGTTCCTCCAGGACTGTAGGCCGAGGGACCAGAATAGGGTGAAGCAGGCTTTTGTTTACTAGTAACACGTTTACTAGCAACGTTGCTTCTATTGCCGAAACTCAGCCTCTGCTCATTGTTGCCGAATAGAAACATGGAAAACAAGAGTTTTGGGTGAAGTACAAGAGGAGCTTTTATTGCTTTGCCAGGCAAAGGGGGCCACAGGAGGCTAATTGCCTCGAGACTGTGTGACTCACCCTGGGGTGGGGAGGGGGATGGTGAGGAGGAGTTTTATAGTGTTCAAGGAGCAGGGTGTGATTAGCTTGTGGATGGTTCTCAGATTGGTTGATATATCAAGGTGAAGTTTCAAGCATCATCAGTCTTCTGGTTTCAACCAATCTTGGGTTTGTGTTTCTGTGTCAGCAATTTTCACCTGGTGGGGGGGGTCTGCTTCCTGTAAAAACAGCTTAGGAATGTGTGTCAGCTCTTTATCTAGATAGTTCTGGGAGTTGGGTGATTCTGTCCTGTGGCAGAATTTTAGTCTAAATTGTTACCAGTTGCCCCAGCCCAACAGCTGTTCTTTGTTTCTACATTTTCCTCTTTCCCAATCATTAACTCTTGAGTCAGCATTTTACTTCAAAGACAAGGGTTCGAGTCTGTTTCTGCATCTCCATTACAGTGCTGAGTTACTTCCATTGTGTCTGTCTCTTCATGACCCTATGAACTGTAGCCCTCCAGGCTCCTGGGTCCTTAGGATTCTCCAGGCAAGAATACTCGAGTGGGTTGCCATGCCCTCCTTCAGGGGAATCTTCCTCACCCAGGGATCGAACCTGCATCCCTTAAGGCTCCTGCATTAGCATGCAGATTCTTTACCACTGGTGCCACCTGGGAAGCCCCTGCGTCTCCATCGCTGCCCTGCAAATAGATTCATCATTACCACTTTTCTAGATTCCATCAGTTCGGTTCAGTTCAGTTCAGTCGCTCAGTTGTGGCCGACTCTTTGCAACCCCATGAATCACAGCATGCCAGGCCTCCCTGTCCATCACCAACTCCCGGAGTTCACTCAGACTCACATGCATTGAGTCAGTGATGCCATCCAGCCATCTCATCCTCTGTTGTCCCCTTCTCCTCCTGCCCCCAATCTCTCCCAGCATCAGAGTCTTTTCCAATGAGTCAACACTTCACATCAGGTGGGCAAAGTACTGGAGTTTCAGCTTTAGCATCATTCCTTCCAAAGAAATCCCAGGGCTGATCTCCTTCAGAATGGACTGGTTGGATCTCCTTGCAGTCCAAGGGACTCTCAAGAGTCTTCTCCAACACCACAGTTCAAAAGCATCAATTCTTCGACACTCAGCTTTCTTCACAGTCCAACTCTCACATCCATACATGACCACTGGAAAAACCATAGCCTTGACTAGACGGACCTTTGTTGGCAAAGTAACGTCTCTGCTTTTGAGTATGCAATCTAGGTTGGTCATAACTTTTCTTCCAAGAAGTAACATGCAGTAATATACAATCGTTGTCTTTCTCTTTCTGACTGACCTCACTCTGGAGAGGGTGGGATGAGTTGAGGGAGTTGCGTGGAAACACACATATTATCATATGTAAAATATGCAGCCAGTGGGAATTTGCTGTGTGACACAGGGAGCTCAGCCCAGTGCTCTGTGGCCACCTAGAGGGGTGAGATGGGGTTGGAGCGGGGAGAGGGGTTCAGGAGGGAGAGGACGTGTGTGTACCTGTGGCCGATTCATGCTGATGTATGGCAGAGGCCAGCTCAATATTTAAAGCGATTACCCACCACAGCAAAGAACAAAAAGACAGGGGCACAGGGGCTTGTACTTTTCACTTCTACTCAGATCCGTTGACCGCAGCCAAGTGACCTGACCACACCTAACTTCAAAGGCAGCAGGAAAATTCCATCCCCCCCCACCACACCCCATCCCTAAGGAGAGCTCAGAATAAGTGGGCAACACCAAAGACCCCACAGCTAGGCTTTCAGAGCAGTTGGTGAGAGTGGAAGGGGTCTGGAGTGGTGTATGTAGCATGTTAAAAAAAAAAGGATGGAAAGAGATCAGGGTTTATGATAAATGACTGTGTCATCCCTGCTTTGACCAGGCTTGAGTTTCTTCATCTGTAAAATCATCCCACGGACCCCCTTGTTGATGAATGTATTTTTTTTTTTAAAGTAAGGTTTGTAACTGGATTTAACAGAGTTTGTATCAGGAATTGTAAGCTCTTTCTCACTGTTGCTTAGGTATTATGTGAGGGTTGTAGATATTTGCTTTTCTTCCTCTGGAGTGGGAGAAGGGAGGCAGAGATGTATGAAGATGGTCCTGGGGGAATAGATGCTGACCTTTCAGAGAGCACTGATGCACCAGCTGTTTTTACTGGAGACATGTCCTGTCCTTCTTTGTGACACTGCTACCTCTGCATGGACTCCATCTGAAAGAGCCCCACAATATCCTTTTCACATGGGTTAAAACACCAGCTCCCTTCACATCTAAAAGCTCCTTGTTTCCATTGAGCTCTGCGTACAAAGGGGAAAAGCATATTTTGGCTCAAGGGACTAGCTGTTCATCAGATGCTGCCAGGCACTTTGGAGGACAAAGAAAGTGATGCTGGAAAAGGTCATGCTGTTGGGAGCTTCCATTACAACCCTCCAGCGACACTTTTTCCTGAAAAATAAGAGTCGGAAGTCTAACATTTTTAGAATAGTTATAGAAGAATTAGACTGCAATATTAGGGTGATGTATCTGGGAAGGATCTTTTAAAAACTCTCTGTTAAAAAGTATAATGTATACACAGAAAAGTACTCTTTTTGATGATGTTTCATGGGCATACCCGTGACTTACACTCACATAACTGGCATCCAGATCAAGAAGCAGAATATGGCCAGCACCCAAGAGACACCCTGTGCTTCCTTCAAAATGCTACCTCCCCTCTGCCCCCTAATTCCCATCAAACAACTCTTCTGACTTCTAACAGTGTACATTAGTTTTCCTGCATTTGTACTTTATATAATAGAGTCTCTAAAATCTTTCGTGTTTGGTTTCTTTTCCTCAGTCTTATGTGGGGCTCCCCTGGTGGCTCAGATGTTATGCGGGAGACCTGGGTTTGATCCTTGGGTTGGGAATATTCCCTGGAGGAGGGCATGGCAGCCCACTCTAGTGCTCTTGCCTGGAGAATCCCCTGGATAGAAGAGCCTGGCCGGCTACGTCCATGGGGTCGCAAAGATTTGGACATGACTGGTCGGCTAAGCACACAGCACATGTGAAACTTTACCCGTATTGTAGCGTGTAGTTACCGGTCTTTCATTCCGTGTCTCACTGTGTGATTATCCGTGTTTTTCCTTCATTCTCCTGTTGACAGGTGTTGGGATAGTTTTCAGTTTTGTCCGCTGCAAACTGTACTGCTGTAAACCTTTCAGGACATATGTTTTGGGAACACAGGAATGTATTTCTCTTGAGAACATACCCACGAGTGCATTTTGGGGGTCACAAGGTATGCAGGCTTTAGGAGGTAGTGCCAAATAGTTTTCCAATCCAGATATACCAGTTTAGCATCCAGCAGGTCGTAAGAATATTCTGCTTGCTCCATATCTTCGCCAATACTTGGTATTTTCTTCATGGAAATTTTTCTTTTTGAAAAGCATCCTTACTTGATTGTTTTCCCATCTGAACTGATTCCTTCTCTAGTAAAATTTTTTAAAGTGGTGGGGGTTGGGGGGGATAACTACACCTGCAAATTAACCACTGAGGTTGAGAAAACCAGAGACAGCAAACATTTCAGTTGCACTAGGCATGGGAAGCATAGTGGTTTTATAATGTGGGAGGATCTTAAACTCTGTTTTTCTGGAATAACTTTAAAGTGATGCATAAAGACAAAATGGAAGGTAATTGCTTTCCAAGAGGAGATTAAAGTTAAAACATTTGCAACTGAGTCTTTAACTCTTAAAGAATTAAAGGGAGGAGTGGGAAGTAAAATGGATAAAGATAGTCAGTTACAAGCTTCCAATTATAAGATGGTTAAGTCCTAAGTATGTAATAGAAAGATGAATCTCATATACACACATTGTATTTTTCCCTTTCCCTACCTGTAAGTATTTACCTTTGACTTCCAGCATCTTTATCTCTTCTTCTTTTCCCACCGAGATGATTCCATTTGCTTTATCAAGTGCTGTTTCTTTAGGAGAATATCTAGCTTATTGAAGTCTTCCTTAGATACAGGCAAGTGTTTTGTTGTAAACATAACAACTGCTAGATTGCCTAGGTTAGTCTGGTGTGTGGTGTCTCTGCTGGCAGACACTGTAATATTTGATGCCGTTTCTTTTGTGGGGTATGAATCTGATGAGATTCCGAAATAACAGAAAGCCTAGTGGTGGTGCCTTCACTTAAATTTCAGTTTTGTGGGTGGAGTCCTGTTAGTAGAGTATTTTTTCAAACCTTGGCTCAAATGAGTGAGAAAGTAGGAAGATACATCAGAGAGCAAATAAAGAAAGTAGCAATGTTTTGTGACTGAAAAATGATGCTGTCGGCCAGTTTAATATCGAAGTAACCAAAGAGATGTTCAGGCTGAGGCATGGTTGGATTCTGAGCTAACTTCTGAGCGTTTACTAAACTTCTCTAAGGAGATGCTCACTGATTGCGTTCCTAGAGAATTAATCATAGCATATGATGACCCGTGAGCTGTCCCCCCAGCTTTTGCCTTTCAGAGTACCCGGAGTTACCGAAAGCCCACTTTGAAGTTATCTGCTCACTGGCGGGTGTCTCACTCGAATGTTAATTGTCTTTAAAGCCCCTTGCCCTGGTCGTTCTTAGTGGCTGCAGTTCTCCTGGGTGGTCGCTATTTCTAGACTCTCCCCTGTGTTCCTGAGTTGGTAATACTTCTAGCTCTTGGATCTCATCCCAGCCCTAGTTGTATTCTGGCTGCTTGGCTCAGGCAGGGCCCCTGAGGATTGGGGTCACAGCAGTTCACTGGGGGCGGGGTTATCACCTTTTCATTGGCCGTAACATCCCTTGGCTTCATTGTCACCTCTGAACTGACCCGTCCTCTCTGGAAACGGACCTTTGTTTCATAGCAATGGTCAATAAGAAACCAAGCTATCTGAAAACACCCACTAAAAACCTTAGTTTATCTACTTACAAAAATAATTATATAGTGGAACTATATGTCACTTTGTTCTATATTTTCACGGTCTCCTGTAAATGTGTTACCATACTTTCATTATTAAAATTAGAAGTTAAGAAACTAGAACTAACCTATCTGTATAGAACTGTCCACCGACTCAAGAGGCAGGAATCTGCACAAATTTCAGGAGACAGTGGAAGACAGAGGAGCCTGGCTTGCTGCGGTCTGTGGGGTCCCAAAGAGGCGGACACGACGTAGTGACTAAGCAACTGTGGCGGATAGAATTGTCGCACGTGCCAGTGCTTTGGTTTGGGCTGCGGTCACAAACCACCCGAGACTGGGTGACTTACACACACTCAGAGGCTGGAAGTGTGAGAGGAGCGTGGGAACACAGTTGGGGTCTGATTGGGTGCGTTCCCTGATTCATAGATGGCAGTCTATGGAGCTAGCTACTTCTTCGGCTTCTTTTTCTAAGGGCACTGATCCCCTGTATGAGGCCTCCACTCCCATGACCTCATTACCTCCTAATGCCATCACACTTGGAGAAGGAAATGGCAATCCACTCCAGTATTCTTGCCTAGAAAATTCCATGGTGGGCTTCAGTCCATGGGGTTGCAAGGAGTCAGACATGACTGAGCACACGATAGCATCACACTGGGGGTTAGGTTTTCAATGTCTGAATCTGGGGCAGGGGGCTGGATACAACCGTTCAGTCCGATGCAACAAGTGAGCTCAATAAATACATGAGTGAGCTGACATGGCAGCCTCATTCCTGACAGCCCTTGGGGGCGAGGGCTAGGTGGAGTGGTGTCTGACCTGATACAGCCTCGTTTTATCTGCTCTCTGAGCAAGGCAGTCAGAAAGGTTAGCCTTCCCCATGGGGTGTGTAGACCCGTCTGCTTGACCCCCAGCCAGGGCTTGCCTGGAAATGCACACCGGTTCTTCTCTGCTGACCTCCATGGTGCCTGTTTCTTCTTGGGCCCCGCCCCGCCCCTCACAGACCACCAGCCAGACGGAGCTGGAGAACTGGATCACTGCCATCCACTCTGCCTGTGCGGCTGCTGTCGCAAGACACCACCACAAAGAGGACACGCTCCGGCTGCTGAAGTCGGAGATCAAAAAACTGGAGCAGAAGATCGACATGGACGAGAAGATGAAGAAAATGGGCGAAATGCAGCTATCTTCCGTCACGGATTCAAAGAAGAAGAAAACTATATTAGACCAGGTAATTGTTCTCCTGTGTGCAGCTGTGGGCCAATCCTTCGGTCTTGAAAGGGGTTTCTGCTGCCTTGGAATGGAGAAACATCCTTGGTTATCTCTCCTTTGTCAGCCTGTCGCCCAGGCTGCTAGACTCTTTATTTTGACCATCAGTTCTCCTCACAGTGGTTCGAAGTTGATTGTTATGAGCTTAAGGCAACGGTATTACATTGGAGGAAAAACAGAAATCTAATAGAGGAGCCCTCCTGCTTCCACCAGTGGCAAGCTGTTCTCGGGGATCTAGGTAATTGGCATGTCTGCAATTTCATTCCCCATCTTACCAGGTCGACTGCGTGCCCAACTGTGATGAGTCTAACTTCATCCCTGACTCCTCAATAAAGTTAAATTTCTATATTTAGTAAAGGTAGAGTGTGCTTTAAAAATTTGTGTATAATTACTGTGTATGCAGGTAAAGTGTATTTCATGCTAAAAAGGAGGACGTTTTGCCTTCTGTTCAATTGTTTTGAAGTCAGTGATAGAGACTTCCCTGGGGAAGACTCTGCCCTTCCAATGCAGAAGGCACTGGTTCAATCCCTGTCAGGGAACTAAGATCCCACGTGCCATGTGGTATTGCCAAAAAGAAAAAAAAAATAAAGTCAGTGATAGCCATTTAGCAACATTCTGAAACTTTGCCTAGTATGTAGGAAATAAGTGTGTGAATAAATGCTATTTAAATAATTGATCAGCGTATGATATTCTGAATTCCTCTCTGTCTGTTCTTTCCCTTGATTACCCTGTTCTATATAACCAGAGGTGAAATTTACATAACGCAAACTTAACCACTTTAAAGTGTACAGTTCAGCGGCATTGAGTACATATATAATGTTGCTGCTGCTAAGTCGCTTCAGTCCTGTCTGACTCTGTGCGACCCCGTAGATGGCAGCCCACCAGGCTCCCCCGTCCTTGGGATGCTCCAGGCAAGAACACTGGAGTAGTTTTCCATTTCCTTCTCTTTTGAGTAACCCATTATCTCTGTCTAGTCCCAAATACTGTCTACCTCAGAAGGAAACTCCATATCTTTTAAGCTGTTGCTCCTCTCTGCCCCTGGCATTCTGTCTCTGGGTTTGCCAGTTTCCGTTGTTTTGTATAAATGGAGAAGCATAGTGTGTGACCTTTGTGTCAATGTCTTTGAGTTAGCGTAATATTTACAGACTGGTCCACGTTGTGGTACGCACACTCCATTCCTTTTAGGGCTGAATATTACTCCATCGTGTGTTCACACCACAGTTTGTTTACCCATTCATCTTTTTATAGATATTTGGGCTATTCCATTATTTGGCTGTTGTGAATAGTGTTATGAATATGTGTTTATACTAACACCGTATTTTAAGCTGAAGTAAAAAGATAGCTGTCAAGCACTGATTAATATCCACATCACAGCCGAGATCCCTGAGCCTTCACAATATACCTGTTCCAACTCTTACTCTTGCGTTACTTTGTTCAACCGTCACATCAGCCTCAGGAGGTAGGTATTATTTTGCCACTTTGAATAATGTGGAAACATCTTGGATCTATTCTGTGATTGAAACTTTGTTCCAGAATGTGGATCTTTACCATTAGTATTTTCCGTGGTACCATCCTGTACTTTCAGCCGCCTACCTGCTCCCAAAACTCTTGGCCTGTTTGTCTCTGATTTTGAAATCACTTTGCTTTTCTTCTTCTCTATCTTCCTCTGAAAAACCACCCCTAGGTAAGTCATATACTTCTCCAGGGCTGGAATTCCTCTGCTTTTTTACTTCTCCCTCAGGTCTGTGGTTCTGAGTGTGGAGCTCATGGTCTGTCGTGGTTGCAAACAGAATCTATGATGGAAGCGAGCAGAGTGACTAAGGGTGTATGTTCTGTGTGTCATACTGAATGTATGACTGTAGCTCGCAGAAAAACATGTCAGCTACGGAAACAGCAAAATGGGACTTGTTATTACCTAAGAAACTTAGGATACCTGCTGTTTACCTTTTCGGATTAAAATGAATACCTTTGCAAATGTGGACTTGTCACATTTATGTGGAATAAAATTAACATTTGTCTTGTTTTTCTTCTTTCGCTTTTTCCGTGTTTTCACCACTGTAGATCTTTGTCTGGGAGCAGAATCTGGAGCAGTTCCAAATGGACCTGTTTCGCTACCGCTGTTACCTAGCCAGCCTCCAAGGTGGGGAGCTGCCCAACCCTAAAGGTTACTTGCCTTTGCAAGCCGACCGACCAAAGTGGCAATGGGCCGCCTTGGAATTTTTTCCGTGTCATCTTTTCATGCCCTGGTAAGTAGAAGCTAATGTGTGTTTGATAAATATTCATCTTGACTGTTAATCCTGAGCACGACTTGACAAGAGTCTCTGAAGTGATTTTCCCATTTTACTGCTCTGTGTGGCTTTCTGATACGTCCTCTCTCAGCCATGGGTGCAAATCTTCATTTGAATCTCTTTTGACATTTGTTACTAAGCTGGTCTTGATGGGTCCTAAATTATTGTGCAAAGAAAATATGAACGGTATTAGCTCAAGAGCTCTTCACATGGGGTACTGGTGGATAACTCATGTCATTTTTAGGTGGTGTCATGCTTTCAACCCCAGTATATATTTTTTCTGTTATTCTTGTGGATATGCTAAGCCGAGAGCTTGTTGTCTCAAACATAAATGTGTTTCTCTCCCAGTTTCTCACACGAAGACACATACACCATATATTGAGTAGATTTCTTTAGAAGTCTTCCTTTTTACTTTTTCATCATCGTTTTGAAAGTGAAAACGTTGGTCGCTCAGTCATGTCTGACTCTTTTCGACCCCATGGACTCACCAGGCTCCTCTCTCCATGGAATTCTCCAGGCAAGAATCCCAGAGTGGATTGCCATGCCCTCCTCCAGGGGATCTTCCCAACCCAGGGATCCAACCCAGGTCTTCTATATTGCAGGCAGATTCTCTGCTGTTTGAGCCACCAGGGAAGCCCCCATCACAGTTTTGGGTGACTATAAATACCTGATTCATTTGAAGAAGGTCAAGACCTTTCTGGGTTTCTCAGCCCAACATAGGTAGTTGCTTGGGGAAGAGAATTTTCGTCTGACCTCCAGAGCAGCAGATTGTGTAGTTGTATGTCTGCAATCTGTAATTTCATGTACTTGCTAAATTGCAAACAGCTTTATGTACTTTGGGTTCCTTTCTTCTCAAAAATTGCTATGCGAGCAACACGGTTTTCGCCTATCCAAAGAACACCCACTGAAAATGTACTGCACCTTAGCACATTTACTGTGAAGCTGCATGTTAAGTCCCCGGTTCCAGAAACCGCCTTGGAGAACCTTTCCTGTGGGGCTCTGGGCTCCTTGTGTCAGCTGCGCTCTTCAGTTGATTCAGAGCTGTAATTCACTCAGAGGCGTTTGTGTTCTTTATAAATAGATTAGCATCATCATTCAGATAATTAGGGTAGATTTACATTTTTAAAGAAGTCTTAAACCAATTTCTGGAGTTATTAGAACTGGCATCCTGATTTGTTCTACTAATTACAGCTCAGCTCTTGGTCTCCTGGCTACCACTTCTCCATACAGCTAGCTATTAAGTCTTATTTTTTTAGTGGCACTGGGTCCAAGGGCTGTGATCAATTAATTTTGCAAATGGTCTTCAGTTTGTGGCTCTTGGTCTGTTTCTGTGAGACCTGGACACTGCTTTGTAACTTAACTAACTCTTAGTTTGCCTGTTCTGCAAAATAATTGTGAGAAAAATTCTTGTTTTCCGCACTGCGAGAATGTCATCAATTGAAGGAGCAGTCTAATTAAGGAAAGGGCTTCTCTGGTGGTTCAGAGGCTAAAGAATCTGCCTGCATGCTGGAGACCTCGGTTCTTCCTGTGTCAGGAAGATCCTCTGGAGTAGGAAATGGCTACCCACTCCAGTATTCTTGCCTGGAGAATTCCATGGACAGAGGAGCCTGGCGAGTTACAGTCATGGGGTTGCAAAGACTGGGACGTGACTGAGCAACTAACAATTGATTTCACTTTCTTATGTAGGAAGTTTGATACCCATGATGGTGCATCAGTGTTATTACTGGGTTGACCAAAGAGTTTGTTTGAATTCTTATGGAAAAACCTGAACGAAATTTTCAGCCAACCCAATACTAAATCCCAAGCCATCCAAATGGCTGTTTCCTTCTCCTGGGCTTGATAAACTTTGGAGAAAATAATCTTGCTGTCTACCTAAAACTTCTGTGTTTCTATTATTTTCTTCAAGTCCACTGAAGCTAACCTCTCCTGTGTGTGCTTAGTTGCTCAGCGTGTCTCTGACTCTTTGCAACTCCATGGGCTATAGCCTGCCAGGCTCCTCTTGTCCTTGGAATTTTTCAGGCAAAAATACTGGAGCAATTTGCCATTTCCTCCTCCAGGGGATCTTCCCACCTTAGGGTTCAAACCTGCATCTCTTGCATTGGTCAGGCAGATTCTTTACCACTAGCGCCACCTGGGAAGTCCCTCTAAAATGAGGTGATGAAATAAAAACCACTAAATTATCCTTCCATAATTCATCTCCAGACCTTCTAATCTCCTCTGTCTCAATGTCTATGATTTGTGTGTGCTTTTCTTTTGATGGGCAGGCTTTTAAAATCTGACCAGCTGACAAAGGGAGTGAAAGAGTTAGTAACTTTTAGTTTTATTCAGTCCATGATTTTAAAGGAGAATGTTTAATTCCATATGTGCCAGTCCCTGTTCTTTTTTTTTTTTGCTAGCTGCATCTGTGACGTGTATCTGGGTGTTTGTGTGTCATTGCAAACTTCTCTTTTCCATGAGGGGTTTCAATGGGACCAGACCAGTTAAGCAAGCCTGTTGGGTATCTGTTCCTGTTTGTTGCTGTACATTTTATAGAAGGTTCTGGGCAGGGAGTTTTTACTGTCTCATTTATTGGATACTTAGTTTTTTCTTCTCTCCTTGTCGTTTGACCCCAGAGAATGTTCTTTTCCCTTGGGGTTGAAACACTCTTCAATTTAGCCTTTGTCCAGACTTTTTCTCCCCCCTTCTTTTAAGTGAGGAGCATGGGAGGAGGAGGTGTCAGGGCAACGGGGCTAGGGGAGGAGATTCAAGCACAATTTAACTTCCATTGACCAGGATGACTTCGCATCATGCTCAGTGATTTTCAGTAATTAACTGAAGGGTCCCCGCTGTACTCTTTGAAAGAAGGTTATCATTGTTCTTGTTTGCACAGATGAACAGAATGATAGAGTAATCAGGTACGGGCCACAAAGAGAGGCATTGTGTGAGCAAAGATCATTGAGAAACTCTTGAGCTCTTATCCAACAGTTCTTTTGCCAGCTTTTTTTTTTTTTCCCTGTCGAAATCTCTTTGCTCATTTTGAGTCATTATTGTCTTGGGAGTAGCAGTAACTTTCGCAGTTTATGAGATTCCCAACAGTTTACAGTAGTTACTATCAGAACCTTAAATGAAACAATCCATTTGTTAAACAGAACTAAACCAACTGGTCAGCTGGGAACTGAGCACATTTATGGTTGTTTGAGTTTCTCTTCTGGACTCTTGTTTGTCCAAAATTAGAAACTAGAGTTGCTGTTTAATTGCTGTAACTGTGTTATGTAGGATCTCTGCTTCTGCTTTTTCTTGCTTGTTTGTTGTTTATTCATTCAGTTAACAAATAAATGTGAGTGCCTGGTATATGTCCATACTGTCCTCTGACTAGGGTTATAGCAGTGAACGAATCCAGAGTTCTTGTCCCATTGGAGCTTATATTCTTGTGGGAAAGATGGATAATAAGTAAGCAACGAGATAAACGCAAGGGCTTCCCAGGTGTCTCGGCGGTAAAGGATCTGCCTGCAATGCAGGAGACCCAAAAGTCATGGGTTCCATCCCTGAGTCAGGAAGATCCTCTGGAGAAGGAAATGGCATCCCACCCTAGTTATTTTTGCCTGAGAAATTCCATGGACAGAAGAGCCGGCGGGCTACAGTTTATGGGGTCACAAGTGTTGGACATGCCTTAGCGACTAAACAGCAACACCAGATAAACACAAAAGTTCAGATATTGATGGGTGCTGTGATACACACAGACACCAGACACACACACACAGACTTGACCATTCATTTCCTCAGGTTCTGCATCTGGGGATTCAACCAACCGTGGATTGGAAATATTAAAAAAAAAAAAAAAATTCCAGAAAGTTTCAAAAACCAAAACAAATTTACTCAACTATTTCCATAGCATTTACATTGTACTTACACCTATTTACATAGAATATACATTTATTAGGTATTATAAGTAAGCTAGTAATATTTTAAATACATAGGAGATGGTATGTGGGTTATATATAAATACTATGCCATTGTATATAAGCTCTTGAGCATGGGAGGATTTTGGTTCCTTGAGGATCCTAAAGAACCAGTTTCCCATGGACACTGATGGACAATTGTGTGTGTGTTTGTGCATGCATGTGTATCTGCCTGTATATATCCGTATATATATCTTTATAAATATGAGACCACATGAACATTTTTTTCTCTAGAATTTTTACCTTTAATACCATTTATTCAGTGGTTCTTAGTCTCATTTTGTGAACATAAGCTTAACTGATTTTGACATAGTTACGTGAGGATCTTTGTATGTTAGCACATTATCATTTATTCCTTTTACAACTGTTGTTTACCTTTAGCTTAGAAAGCGATGAAATGGAGAAGAAAAAATGTTTACATATTTAACATAAAAATGTGTCCTTTATTGTTGTGTGACTTTGGCTCCCCTAACACCTTGAGTATATTTGTGGTAAGAGCTCTCTCTGGGGGAGTTTTCCCACCATTGTGTTGAGTGCCACATTTTTACCTGGCCCTGTCTGGGTTTACTAGCTGAGAAAATGCAAGATCTTTCAAGCTTCCTCCTCTTTTTTTTGTTTGGGACCAAACCTTCCTCCCTAATACCCTTGCAGAGAAGCTGTTTTGATTGTTGTTTCTGATGGATGTCAGGGTCCTGCCAGTCTACTCACTGAGGCTTCCAGAGTGTTTACCCTGTCAATGCTGGAAACCTCAGGAAGGTATGCCTTGTAGCCAGTGTACTCAGTGCTGAGGGGGCCCCCGGGTGTTACCCAACAGTGTTCATCCACGAGAAGGCGGCCAGTTGGCAGCCATCACATGGGGAGTTGCCCGCGTGGGAATCTATGGCAAGTAGGTTCTGAGATATTTACCTCCAGCAACAGAGTGAGTGGGGAAGTTTCATTTCAAGCCCAACTCGCTGTACCTCCTAGCACTCTCTCGTTTGAAAGGAGAGCCCGTGGGTGGCCTCTTGAGACCTCCTGGAAGAAGTTCCCTTAGGTTCCTGGGACTCTGCTTACCACCTGTGGGATAAAGTTCAAGCCTGAAGGATTGCCTGCAAAGACTTTATGGATTTGAAAATCCATAACGTCTCAGAGCTCCCGCACCTATTGCTTGATGCAGGCAATCACAGTGGTGGATGTAGGTTTGGTGTGGTTCCTTTCTGAACATTTAAGTATTTGTCTGGGTTCCTGGCTGGTAGCTCAAGTGTAAGGAATCCACCTGTAATGCAGGAGATGCAGGTTCAATTCCCAGGTCAGGAAGATCCCCTTGGAGGAGAAAATGGCAAGCCACTCCAGTGTTTTTGCTTAGAAAATTCCCATGAACAGAGGAGCCTGGTGAGCTGCAGTGGGCTACAGTCCGTAGGGGTCGCAAAGAGTCGAACACAACTGCATTACTGAGCGTGCACACTGGCACCTTGCAAATATCTCAATGGAGGTTAGCTTCCTTTTTTAAAAAAATAAAAATAAAAATACGTTTTCCTCTCCAAAGTTAAAATTTGTTTTAATAAAAAGATGAGTATCCTATTTTAAGTGTAGATGACAGAATTGCCAAATGCATTTAGTACGTTTCCATTTTTGTAAAAAGATTATATACATGTTTGTTTGGAAGTAAATTCGGGAAGGATGTAACCAAATATTAACAGTGGTAGTTTTCCTATTTGGGGAAACATTTTTTTGCCTCTTTTGCTGTGTAAAATATATCCTGTAAAAATAAGGAGGAAAATGTCTTCTAGCCTTTTCTATGCATGTTTGAAATTGAATATTTTACAAAATCATGATTGAGGAAATACAACTCTTATTCCTCTTTCACCTAAACATAGGACATGCAAGGCTATAACATGGTTTCACCATCTTTCATGGACCTGGATCCCTTCCATCTTGTTCTGTAATCCTTGAAAATGCTTCCATCCAAATGTCCTGAATTAGCTACCATGACCTTTCAGGAAAGAGGGGAGTGAAGGATAATGGAAAACCCTCTCCTTTTGAGGATCCTTCCTGGAAATTATAAATAACCTTTTTACTTCCCTTTGACCAGAACCTCATCACTGTCCCACACCCTGCTACAAGAAAATAAGTCCTCTTGGGGCAGCCAGATGCTCAACCTTTTTTGAGATTTCTCTGACTAAGGCCAAGGAGTGATTAATATTGGGGGACAACCATCACTTGCTTAATGAGGAACATAATTTTATGTAATTCTGAGGAAACAAAGTAGAAGAGAAGGGTAAATTTAGATTCAGTATGAAATCACAGGCACCCAAATGTGCTGTTTTCACTGTTTCTGCTGGCACTCGGTCACCGTTTTTTGTTAGGGTGTAGCAACAACTCTGTATCATTTAGAGAGAATCTCAAGAGAGCATGGTTAGTTTAACTTGGTGCTAGAGTTTGGGACTGTGACCAGAAGGACATCTGATTTCTTGGAAACCTGGTATACATTCTGTTACAGTTATTATGTATTTTTACTGAGCCGACTCACTGAAAAAGACCCTGGTGCTGGGAAAGACTGAGGGTGACAGAGGATCAGATGGTTGGATATCACCAACTCAATGGATGAAAGTCTGAGCAAAGTCTGGAAGATAGTGAAGGACAGGGAAACCTGGTGTGCTGCAGTCCACGGGGTTGCAAAGAGTCAGACATGCCTGAGTAACTGAACAAAAGCAACTGATTATTTCGGACAGCGATCGAGTTTGCCAAGCTTTTGGTATAGTTTGAATCTAGAAAGGACTCTCAGAGTTCCCATATATGTGAGTCATGGATGGAATCCTGTGGGTGGTGGGCTCAGTGTTGGCTCACATGAGACTTTTGGAGGGTGGGACTTAGTGGGGACTTTGGGGAACAGATCAGTGGTCCTGACTACCTCTTGTTGATGGTCCCTCTTGCCGTTCTCAGGTGGCCGCCCGCACGGGTGAAACTGGAGTCAGAAGACGTACTCAGGCCATGTCCCGATCCGCAAGCAAGAGAAGGAGCAGGTTTTCTTCTCTTTGGGGTCTGGATACTACCTCTAAAAAGAAGCAGGGACGCCCAAGCATCAATCAGGTGGGTTCCAGGGTGGATGAGAAAGCAGGCGGAGGCTACTTCCATGGACACGTCGCTTGGGATGTGCATGGAAGTGTGCGTTGTTCCTTGATTGATACCCAGTGTTACACCACTTCAACTAGCTGGAGCAAAGAAGTTAGTTGTGCTAGATGCTTTAAATAGATAATGTACACCCACAACGCTGAACTCTGCTATTAGTCTATCACCAAGCTCCCGTCACCACCTGTTTCCTTTGCAAGCCTTGCTTAATTACAGACGTACGGAAAGTGCACTTCTTTCTGAGTCTTCCGGAAAAAAGCAGGGCTTGATGATGAAGCCACGTGGGCACCTGAACAGTCTTTTGATGCTTCCTCTGGCGTTGGATCAGAGGCCGCCTCCAGGGCAATCTGAGTATTTCCTTGCCCTTGTCTGTTCGGGCTTGACATTAAAATGGGTGCCTACCAATATGAGGAATCAGGCGTCTGAGAGCGTGTACTCACCACCGTGACGTCCATCTCCCGAGGTGGCAGGGCTTGAAGGGGACCTGTCTCAGGGCATCATGAGTGGTACCCCCTAGGGTGCTGCATCACTGGGTCTCTAATACCCAAATACTCTGGCCTCATCGCTTTGACTTTTACTAGCAAAGGCCGCTTTCCTGCCAGTTACTTCTGGGGAACTCTCTTTCCATTTTCATTTCCTTTGGCTTTGAAACAAGTTGCCCCAGAGCTGCTTTGATGATAGGCATGGAAAGAACATAGGAGAGGGGGAGAGTATCCAGTCCGTGAGCTGCAGAGACACTGCACATTTTGAGGTCATGAATAATATTGCCAATTTGACCTGTTCACTCTGAGCCCTTATGCAAAGTGAGACAGATCCATTGACTGACTCAGTGAAAAAAGATCTTGTTTATTTGGCTAGTTCAGCCATTAGTTTACTTAGGATGACATTTAATAGAGAGATCAGGCCTGAACGCTGAGGTACTAAGTCCTTAGCTGCCCACCATGCTCACCGTTTCTACCTGGGATGTAGAAACGAGCAGATGGGAAGAGCCTGGGCAGTCATGCTGTTTATTCTCTGGTCTTTGGGGAGAGAGGCGCATCAAGTTGGCTGCCTGGGGTCTTGCTTCTGTGTAAATTCGAAGAATAAACTGGAGGAAAGTCAATATTTCAGCGGAAAAAATTGCACACAAAACCTGATGACTCTTGATTAAACGTGCAAAAAGGTGACCTTAGCAGTCAGCATTTCTCTCCTCGTTCGATGTGCATCTGTTGGCCTTACAGGTGACTCAGACCATCAGTATAAACACATGCCAGGATTTGCAGTTGGCAACTTCAGTTGCATTTCTCTTCTGTTAAAAGCCGTATTTCAGGGACTTCCTTGGTGATCCAGTAGTCAAGACTCAGTGCTTCCACTGCAGAGGGCATGGGTTTGATCCTTGATTTGGGAACAGAGATCCCACATGCCATACAAGCAGCCAATAAATAAATAATAAAATAAAATAAAAAATATCTTAATAAAGGAGCTTTAGTTCATTCATATGCTTCTGCTGTATGAGTGCCCACTTATAGTCCATTGCTGCTGAAATATATTCCTGAATTTAAACGAATCCAAAAGAAGTTTAGCTATTTCTTTTAATCAGAGGATCATGTGATGTTGTATAACCAATTCTTATTATTCTCTCTTATAGTAAGAGTTTTAAAAAACTTCTTAGCCATAAGCATACCAACAGAAATTACTTGGTAATTTAGGACTTTGAAACAGATAAAAATTGTATGTTTCTATGTATCTCACTTGCTTTGGAACAAAACCTTTTTCTTAATTACATACTTTATACCAACAGTACACCATCAGTTGAGAGCTGGTATATGAAATTTCTCACGTTAACGAGTTCAGGTTTTGACCACATAGTGGCATGGGTACTCTGATGTGGTTTTAGTCATATCTTTTTAAATTGGATTATAATTGCTGTATGACGGTGTATTAGTATCTGCTGTGCAATGAAGCGAATCAGCTAGGTACATATATAGCTATATACATACATATATCTCCTTTTGGACCTCCTTCCCATCCATCTCTCATCCCATCCATCTAGGTCATTACAGAGCACCAAACTGATCTCTCTGCACTATACACCAGCTTCCCACTAGCTATTTATTTTCACACATGGTACTGGATATATGTCAGACCTAATCTCCCAATTCACAGTCGTATCTTTAAATTTCCAAGGGTAGGTGAGCTTCTATTTTTTAAATAATAAACTTTCCCATGATGTTGCGGTAATATAATTCTAAATGTATGTCTCAGGTTTTGAGGATTTTTAAGTTATTTATTTATTTATTTGTTCATTTTTAAATTCTTTGGCCACACCTCATGACATTTGGGACCTCAGATCTCAAACCACGGATCAAACCCATGCCCCTTGCATTGGAAATGTGGAGTCTTAACCACCAGACTGACAGGGAAGACCCCTTAGTTCTGAGGATTAAAACATAAACTAATTATTATTGGTAAATATCTGCTTAGGTGTGTGGCACTGTAATTGAAACTCTTCATTGTAAAAGAATCTGGTACATTGCATTTGTAAGCTAGTTCATCTAAATTTATAGAAAAGAATCTAGCTCTAGTAAGCCAATTTAAAAAAATTATCTAGGAGTTGGGGAGTGATCCCGACAGAGGAATAGTTTTCATGGTCCGCTAGCCTGTAAATTGTTTTACCTACTTGAGAATTTGATGTGAGCGTATGTGAAACTTTTGAATGTTTTCTAACATGCCCATTTCCAGCCCCTTCTCATGTTTCTTTTGCCCAAATTCCTTTTTAAGATGATACTTTTGTGTATGCAGGTGTTCGGTGAGGGAACTGAGGCTGTAAAGAAATCTTTAGAGGGAATATTTGATGACACTGTTCCAGATGGCAAGGTAAAAATAAACACATGTTCCTTTTCTAAAAGTACCACAAATACCTCAACATTACACAGTGCAATGGTTTCTTGAGATCCTAAAATTAAGTAGACTCAGTATTAGAAACTGAAATAATCAGTCCTTTAAAATTATGTAACTGGTCAGAAGAGATGGAAAACTTGATTGCAGTAAGACATTCACCTGCTGACATCACATTTTCAGTAATTATCATTTGAATGTTTGTTTCCATCTAGAATAAGGGAGGAAAGTGGGGTTCTGGGTAGCAGAATATTTTATGCCATTGTAAGTTCCTCTCGTAAACAACTTCCTTCTCAAGAGGTGAGTTTGTACTGGTCTCCCTGTCTACCCACACATGCTATTTTGCTTTGAGTAATTTCAAAGTACTGTTCTAATGGTATGTTCTTTTAAAAATAAAACATGCATTTGCCTCCCAAGACAAGCATCCAGTTATAAATCTCCAGACTTGGTTTAACCTTGTGCTTGGATTTAAAAGGGTCTTTCAAACTGCTCTGATTGAAAGCCCATAAAGAATATTGATTTTTTTTTTCCCCTAGGCTGCTATTTTCAGCCTCTAAATGAATGGACATCCTCATTTGAAAGACCCTAATGGTGATACCAACAGGCTCTTTGTTGGAGGAAGGGGTGGGAGTTCTGATGTTGATAATGTGACCTTGGTATGATCCTTCCATTCCCTGACTCAGAATCAATATGACAGAGTTCAGCTTTCAGTTGCCATGCAACCAAGCAGTGGCTTGTCCCATGTTCTAGACAGAGCCGAGCCTCTGAAATCAGGGTTCTGTTACTGGGGGGAGTGGGGAGAAGTATGGTCACAGAGGGACCTTTTTCTCCCTTTGATACTAACTACTCCTGGATTATGTCATTGTGGATATCAAGATAGCTGTCCTTGGAAATACTCATCAGTAACCACTGTCTCTTTCTGATGAAATCTAATGAAGTTAAATCACTGTCCTTACTTGCAATCCAAGCACAGTTTCTGTGTTCATGTATTCATGTGTGAAGTTAGGTAATTCATCTTGAATATCATAATTAGTGCACTTTTAATGTAGGGATGTTTTCCCCAGGCACACGGATCCTGGAAACTGCAAAAATTGTTCCATTGGATTTCTGTCACTCTTTTCGGTTTTCCGAGATACCCCTTTATTTTTACTCCTTGTCTGGAATGCCCTGTACTCAAAGAGCAGCAAAATTTGGGCTGATCTAGTGCTAAGAGCATTTCTTTAAGGTGGCACGTGGGACAGAGTGGGAAGATGCCAATTACAGTTAATGGATTTGGGCAAGTTTATTGCATTTTGACAGTGCCTTCCCTGGGTTTCAGTTTATCTGTGAAAGCCAAACCATTCAAAGGCAGAACTGAAATTGTCTTCTCCATTGAAGAATTTAGTTTAGGCCTTTACAGAAACATGTCCCCTATTCTGGAATCTGATCTTTTTACGTACAGAAGGTGTTACGTTACCACCTCTTAGGCTTCCATTCAGAAACTTGTTTCTTCTTATAATCTGCTGATGGCAGCACATTTTCAGTAATCTATGGGTACGTATTTACCAATCCATGGATATAAACCAATAGTCAAGGCTTATTTCTTGCCACCTGTTGAGCCATCAGCATTATTTTTACCTTGCTAAAATCTAAAGAAATTATTTCTTTGCTTACTCCAGAGAGACTAGGTTCCTAGTATTTCATCAACCTGTGGAGTGTTTTTTGCTTTAGCTGTTTAGCTGGCTTAGCTATCACCCAGCTGCTGAGTACGTAGGTAGCCATGGCTCCTCCCACTCTTGGAAACTTGGTACTATTCCCTGATTCAGCGGATGGACTGATGGCAACCGCCCAAGAAAAGGCAGAAAGCTCACCTGTGGAGTTCCTGCACCTCATAAGGGAAATGGAGCTCTCTGTCCCTCCCAGAGCTGTGCCAGAGGTTAAATGTGAGCACAGAAATGATGCTGGTTATCAATAGTTTGTGTTGAAACACCATCTTTAAGAATTTCCTTGGAGCCTCCTGGTTGCCTTTGAAACTTACAGCTCATCAGGGTACAGAGTCTTGCCGGAGGACTCTCAGCTCTAAATTTGAAGTAGGTTTGTGGAAGAAATCTTAGCAAGAAAGCCGAACTGAATGGATGGTCCATTTCTTTCTTTCTGCCAAACTTTGATACCCACTCAAACATGCAGTGCCCACCTGTGGATGCCATGGGTCAGGTGTGAGGTCTGCGTCTCACCTGAGACATCTCACCCACCCCCAGAAGGCTCCTTCCTCTGTAATTTTTCTCTCTCTGAGAGTCCCCTCTATCCTTCACTCCTGCCGCCACACTCCTGCCGCCAGGCCCTTTTCTTCAGAATAGATAATCCCCATGTGCTATTAGGGGGTCTGAGATCCCCAAAGACTGACTTGCTGCTCTGCTAACTTTATTTCTTATCCTAGAGGGAGAAAGAAATGGTCTTACCCGCCGTCCACCAGCACAATCCCGACTGTGACATTTGGGTCCACGAGTATTTCACCCCGTCCTGGTTCTGTCTACCGAACAATCAGCCAGCCCTGACGGTTGTCCGGCCGGGGGACACAGCCCGGGACACCCTGGAGCTGATCTGCAAGGTATGAGGCCACTTAGGGGTTGTTTGCGTTGGAGGACTCCACGGACACTCAGATGTGGGTGGCAGAGGAGGGTTCTTGAAAGAACACCTTCATTTCATTCCAGAGCAGTGTTGGGTCCCCTTGTGATAATACACATAATGGATGGACATGAATTCTTCCACACTAGGAGGAGAGGCATTCTCTTAGTAGCTTCTTGCAACATGTGTTCTTGATAGATTTGTGCAAAGCCTATTGTGCTCATTGCACAATTTGTAGAGAATTTAGGTAAAGAACAAAGCCGAAACTTAAGGCACCCTGCTCACAAAATTCAGAAGTCACCTCGGTGAACATTTTGGTGTTTGTCCTTGCTTTCTGTTTGCCACAAGCATACATACATGTATTCAGTGGCATCATATTATGTGCACGAAGCTTCCCAGGTGTCTCAGATGGTAAACAATCTGCCTGCAATGTGGAGACCCAGGTACAATCCCTGGGTCAGGAAGATCCCCTGGGGGAGGAAATGGCTACCCTCTCCAGTATTCTTGCCTGGAGAATCCCATGGACAGAGGAGCCTGGCAGGCTACAGTCCATGAGGTTGCAAAGAGTTGGGCACGACTGAGAGATCAACACAACACTTTATTACGTGCACTATTTGTAACCTGCTCTTTGACAGTTTCTAATACACCATGGGCATCTTTAGGGTAGGAAGACATTGAAATAGATGTCAAATTTGCAGTCCATGATGAGAAATTCTCCTTCCTGTGAACACACAATTGGCCTCTTTTTTCCTTTAAAGTGGCAAGTGATTGAACTCCCTTCCTCTGCTTATACCTTAAGTTATAGAAACTTCGTGATCATTTTCACGGGAAGCCCAGTTTCATTTTTTTTGATCCTCCTTGAGTGACAGCTAGATGAACTGGATTGCTTTGAGTCAGAGAAGGGAAAGAGGAAAGAATGGGACTTTTCTTAAATGTCAGGCTTTTCTTTTACCTAATTAGGAGCATTAATAATTTTATTTGGTAGTCATGTGAAGTCTGAGAAGAAATGGTACGTCCCCATTGTATAGATGAGAAGGTAAGGCTCAGAAAGCCCTGGTTCCTGCCTGAGCTCACATCACGGTCAGTCGCTTGCAATGGAGGTTTTTTTTCCCCTTTCAATACTTGATTTGTTTATTTGCCTTTTGGCTGTGCTGGGTCTTCGTTGCTCCTGGGCTTTTCTCCAGTTGCAGTAAGTGGAGGCTACTCTCGTTGCAGGGGACAGGCTTCTCGTTGCGGAGCGGGGGCTCTGGGGCACTTGGGCCAGTGATTGCGGCTCCCAGGCTCTAGAGCACAGGCTCGGGAGTTGAGGCGCCTTGGCTCTGTTGCTCCGTAGCATATGTAGTCTCTTCCCAGATCAGGGATCGGACCTCTGTCTCCTGCTTTGGCATGTGGGTTCTTTACCACTGAGTCACCAGGGAGGCCCACTGAAGGAGGTTTTTAACCTCTATCTGGCCGCTCCAAACTTGGATGGCTTCCTTTGTGCCAAGTAGATGGCTGCAAGAACTGTCAGTCATCTGGCAGGGTGGTCCGTAAGGGTGGAAGAGCCTAGAATATATTCTTAGGGGAGTGAAATGGTCTTCTCTGAGACCACTAGAGGGAAAGTGGAAACCTTGTCATAATGTCCTAGAAGAAGCTGGATGAATCCAATGATGTTTTGAACCTTCTCATTCAACATGTGCGTGCTAAGTTGCTTCAGTCATGTCCAACTCTGTGGACTGTAGAGTTCTATGGGCTATAGCCCGCCAGGCTCCTCTGTCCATGGAATTCCACAGGCAAGAATACTGGAGTGGGTTGCCATTTCCTACTCCAGGGATCTTCTTGACCCAGGGGTTAAACCCAACTCTCTGATGTCTCTTGTGTTGGCAGGCGGGTTCTTCACCACTAGCACCAACTGGGAAGCCCTCGATCAATACAAGTGGTTTATAAATATGGGATAACTTTCACTATCTCAACTAGTAGCTCAGTTCTTCTGCCATCAGCAATTTTTGTACTTAACAAAAAGTACAAGTGACTAGGACTTCGTAAGGGAAAAATCTGGCTTCATGTGAAGGAGAAATAGAACACTGTGGCTCAAATAAGCGTACCAGATCATCTCTCTGGAGGGAAAGTAGAAGGACCATTTGTTTCAGGGCAAAGCTGAAAATCAGCCCCCACATGGGTGTTAAAAATAAATGATACACCATTGCATGCTTTGATTCCTTTATGTACACGAATTCTAGCTTTTTAAAGATAATGGCATTTCTGTTCACATTTTTTATTTTAATTACTTAACAAAATTAGTCTATTGAGGATTTCTGCATCCTTTTATTTATAGATTAGCATGATTCTTTAGAGACCCATTAATATTCTGCCGAGCTGTGGGAGTTATTCTCAGAACTGCAGCTGAAGGTGTCAGAAGTAGGACTCTGGGTTTTTCATATTAGCTGAACTCTGGAGGGGCCTTCCAAAGAGTAGCATTGCTCTGGCACCTCCTGTATACACTGGCATTAGACTCCATCAGGAATTGGAGGATATGTTAGAGTTTAGCAGTAAATATTGGCGAAAAATTAAACAGTGGGAAAATAGTGATTTTAGGTACTTTTCAAGCTTTTGCTTTGATAGAAACTAAGGGAATGAAGGACAACTGTCAGGGCAACTTAGAGACCATCTTTAATTAATGAGTTAGACCAGCTGCCCTTATAAAGGGTTTTATCACTTGATGGGATTTTAATGGTGTCATTGTGACATACATCCCTTTCTCTAACAATAAAAGATTTTTATTGTTTTTCTTGAATCCTCAGATTTTTTTTTCCCAAAAAAAACATAGAACTAGAGACAAAAGCAATATGGTGTGGAACACTCTTACATCTCTTGAGTTTAAAAACAGAAAACTTCTGTGTGTACTTCTAGAAACTGATGGTCCCCAGAAAAGCATTTGTGTAGGGTCAATTATATAGTGTGCCCAGAGCCAGGTGCCTTCTAAAGCCGTATGCTTCTTTAGGAGACACTTGATTGCAGTTAGTGGAGCTGATTTTATTCTTCAGACAGAAAGAGATAATAGGGAAGACAGTGCCACATGTTATTAATGATCTAATTAACATTGAGTGATTCCCCCTCTCCCCTTAGAGGAGGGACCCAAAAACAACAGTGATTGTCAGAATTATCTGTCTTTTATTTCCTTATTGCTGTTCTCAATGTTGGTGATGGGTGCTCTCGCTAATATTTAATAATCAATCTTTTTCTTCTGTCTCTTGCATTCAGCTCATTCTCTTTCCTATTCTGTCTGATCCACATCATTTCACATCAGTCTGTCATCTGCCATCCGAGCACCAGTCCAGTTCTGGTATAGTAACTGTTTCAAGATCTACATTTCATGTGCAGTTCATGCTTTGAATGTTATGAAAGTGACTGTTACTAAATATAGCAGGAAGCATGTTGGCCTGTGAGTTGTGAATATATTCTGATCATTGCCATCACGAAAATAATTACAAAGAGATTAATTCATTCATACTCAGCTGTTATTATTCACCTGTGACCGTGGGCATCTTTCTCATGCCTTTACCATGTAGACCTGTGACTTTTTCCTAATGAACGTGGGCTTAAAAAAAATAAAAAGATCATCTTGAAGGGCAGAATAAATATCCTTGGAAATTCACTGTGTGTGTGCACGTGCATGCATGGATCTCTGTATGTCCTAACTGCATGCATTTGTATTTTCTGGAGAAGTTTGACTGAAATGGAAGAATATGATCAGAGAAGAGCCAAACGTTGATGGATTTGAAGAGCATGGTATCTGTTTTAATGGGCTCAGATTACTTATTGAAAATACCTACCTTATGTTTTATATTTCATCCTTTGGAGGAGTCATAGAAACATGTAAATTTTTAAGAAGTATGTATGCCAACTACACTAAATAATACTTGTTTTATGGTATAATTTGTGGCTTCATTGTCTCAAAATGAATCAAATGCTAAGTAACTTAAGTAAGTAAATGTGGAAAAACTAATTTGGACTGTTTAAGTTTTTTCCTGTCTGAATTTCTCCCGAGTTAGGAAATTTTCTCTTGAAAATTTTACAAGTATAATACAGGGCACGGCTTAGTGACTGAACAGCAAGAAAAGCAAATAGTGCAGGCCACATCTTAGAATTACTGTCTTAAAATATTCATTAATATCTGGAATTCTTGCACATAGATATGTTACAAACATGGTAAGTTGTTTTTTTTTTAAAAAAAAAACATCTTGATATTGACTTGCAAATAGTGGAGGATCTTGAAATTCTTGAGAGTGCTGATAACTTAGTTCATTAAGATTTTCTCTTTATATTAGACCAGCCATGACTCACTAAGGCTCATAATTGAGAAACATTTCCCAAAATGAGAAGACACACTGGTATATTGATTAAAAGTCCCATTTTTCGGCTATTTACAGATCGAACCACAGGCTCCTGGGTTACAAGGAAGGCTATTATCATCTTTGTGTTTGTTGTGCGTCCTCACTTTTATCTTTCTCAGTTATTAAGACATTATTGTAACATAAAGAAGTTTGAAAATACGATAGAGGAGGGAAGGTGGTAAGAACCACCCTTTTACCGTCGTTTTGTTCTCTTTGTTAAACATTTCCTCTCTGTGCATCTGTATAAATGTTTTCAGCATGGTAGCATTTAAGGGATGCTGTCTCCATCAAAACCACCTTAAGACCTTTGATGTCTGCCAGTGGGCTATCTCTCATGCTGAGGTTTCAGGAGTCTTGGATGAGGTTGCTATTCGGGTCTGGTTTCCAGGAGACTCTAAGTGGCAGCTCTGTTGGGAATGTCTACAAAATATTTATTGATAATGATGATAAGATTTCCCAGTGGGTTTGTTCCTGTTGATCAAGACCCCATGAAGTTTAATTTCTCTTTTCCTCCCACCTCAGTTGGAAACAGATGGCGAAGCAAAATATTTTGCTTCTATTAATAATTAAAGATTTCCATGGGTGTCTTGGTCCATGAGAAGCATTTGCAGCTTCTGTCTCTGTGAGGTAAACTTTTCTTGCATATCACAGCTCTCTTAAGTATTATTACTTTGTTGTTTATCTCTGTGGCTCTCTGAAAGGTAGCAGCTGACACACTTTGAAGCTCCCCTGCCTTTGTTTCCCAGGGTTTACCCATCCACCCTGGTTATTTTGCAAGAACAGTCTGGGTCTGGGAGTCATTGAGCATTTGCTTTTCAGCACCCACAGCAATGGAAAAGGAAGTGGCACAGCCCACTCCAGGATTCTTGCCTGGGAAATCCCATGGCCGGAGGAGCCGGGTGGGCGACAGTCCGGGGGGTTGTAGGAGTCAGGCACAACTGAGTGATTAAACAACAACAACAATCCGTAGCAAAAGCCCAAAAGCCTGTACACGGAAGATGCTGGCTCCATGGTGCCTCTGTTCACGCTGTGGTTTCAAATCATCACATTACTAGGAAGAGGATGCACATTGGAGGTTCCCAAGAATCACTGTAGAAAACATCTTTATCATTTGGCTAGGTGTTTAGCACAAAGTCCCTCCTACTGTCTATAACTATGCTTTCTTGATGATGCAGGATCGATGTCTTGCATGTATATTTATTTACGAAGCAAAGCCACCAGTGTCCCCGCCTCCTATGTTCTGCTTGCCCTTCACACACTCCTGATGACTGTACTCATGTTTTATTAATTTCCCTATTGGCATTGCTTCTCACGGTGTCTGGCACACTTCAGAGTTTGTTGGGTGTAACTGAATATTTATTGGAATAAATATCAGAAATGTTCTTACTTTGGCCTTAAAATTTTGGTTGAGTTCCATTCAGTCTCTCAGTTGTGTCTGACTCTTTGCATCCCTATGGACTGCAGCATGCCAGGCTTCCCTGTCCATTAACAACTCCCAGAGCTTACTCAAACTCATGTCCATTGAGTCGGTGAGGCCATCCAACCAACTCATCCTCTATCGTCCCCTTCTCCTCCTGCCTTCAACCTTTCCCAGCAAACTTTGATTGATGGAGAAGATAAATAGAGTATTAAGCCAATGAAAAATTAATTTCACTTACTTTGAAAGAATTCTCCTTAGTTAAGTTTCTGTTGTGAAGAGATGGTGTTGTATTTATGAAAATTTTCAGACTTACAAAAGAGTAGCCAATCATGTAATTAACTCCTGGGTTCTAGAATATCAAATTATGTTTCATCCATTTACTCACTGACTCCCACCCCCTGCTTTGGATGGTTTGGGAAGCAAATTCCAGACATCACATCTTTATCTACTAGTAGTACTTTCAGATAAATCTCTAAAAGATAAGGATGCTTTAAAAAAGAAAGACTTGAGGGAAGCATTTTCTCTCTAGCAATACATTTTCATGTTGCCTTGTAACTTTTGAAGCACGTTCCCCCCCCCCCTTTTTTCTTCGCATCTTCTTGAATGTGAACTGAGGATGTTATTTATAAAACCAAAGAGCTACCACTGCCTTTATCACAAAGTTCATTCATGAATGACTTTCTAGGTAGAAAAGAATGATTTGACCCATTCTGACCAGTGCAGGAGGCCTGGAAATTTCGATCCTGGAAGATTCGATCTGTTTTAGAATTGTTTTCTTTGGGCAAGTCATTTAGGGTGTTTCCAGAGTTGGACACACGCCTGTCTGCAGTGCCTGGAGGGAGTCTCACTTGGGGTGTATATAAATAAGACTGAATCCAGATGCCTTGTCTATACACTGACTCGCTTGCAAATGAACTGTTAACAACTATCCCCAGGGTCCCCATGTGGCTAGGAAAACAACTTTGCCTGGGCGCAGCTTTCTTCTGTCACTGTAAATCCTCTCTGGCCTTTCTTGTCCCTTTTCTTTCTAATCACCTATGTGTGTTGGAAATTATGCTTAAAAGCCTTTTGGACCTGATAACGTTTTCTTGCAAACCTGATGTTGAAGACTGGAATGAATCAGATAAGCAGAAGTGAATATGTGGCTTATTTATTTCCAGTGAATGTAAGATACTCATGAGATGTTATTAATACGTTCGTTCAATGAATATAATTTGGGTTTGGGATATAAACATTTTAATATATACGGAAATGTTACTTCCCCCTCCAGTAATCAATCCCTGTTATTCTCAGGGATACATGACAATATGTCAGTGAAGAACTAATTATATCTATTTACTGTTGAACAGACATTTTCTCTTCTCGTCTCTTTGGTTCCTAGGCACATAAACTGGATCATTCTGCTCATTACCTGCGCCTGAAATTTCTAATAGAAAACAGAATGCAGCACTACGTGCCAAGGCCCGAGGAGGACATTTACGAGCTGGTAATGTTTATGGCTGTTGTCCATGTACATTCTGTAGGAGACTATTTTTAAATTATATGTATGCTCATGCTAATTGTGGTTGCTGGAGTGGAACAAATTCTAAAATAATCGACCCTCATCCCATGGTCTTATATTTGTGGAGGTGGCCTCAACCTATCACAGGATTGTTTCGCAGAGTGGAAATGCCACCTTGGTTTAGGCAAGGAACAGTTCTGTGTTATCATGAAAAACTGAAGTCCAGAACTGACTCTCAGATGGAATTTTAGTTATTGTTCCTAGCTTTCCTTGCCATGTTGACAGTCTTTTGTTTTAAATGAGTGACTCAAAGATGAGCTGGCTGTTGTCAGAGAAAAAATACTAGCTCCGATTTCGTATGACTTCCCCCTGCATGTTGAAATTGATGGGTAAAAGCCTGTTAGGTGAAAAAAAGCTGCTGACTAATTATATGTCCTGGCCTTCTGGAATTTCTGTAGCTTTTTAGGCATACTTAGGTTTGAGTTTCATGATGGGATTTGGATTCTGAACTGGATCTGGATTTTTATTCTGACTCTACTGTTTAGTATTATGTGGTCTTGGCCAAACCCCCTCGCCCCCAACAAATGTGGTGACTAATACTTTGTAGGATCTTGCAAAGATTAAAGATCATGGTTCATATAGTAGATGCTCAATAAATGGTGGCCATAGTTCCTTTTTCGTTAGCCGAGGGGTGCTTGTTTTCAGTTCCAGAAAAGAAACATTTTGGGAGCCAGGCCCCTTGTCTTGGAGTTTGTTCTTCTTTCCTGTACTTAGTCATTTCTCTGGGGATCACCGAACTGCTTTCCATGGATCTGTGAATGATAACGGTATGACTTCAGACAGCCTTTCACCATGGAAAACAGAACTGAAAATTTAGACCTGAAAAGTCTCCTTTTGAAAAAGGGAAGCGTGATTTAAAATTTAGTCCGTTTAGTAGGGAATTGTGTTTCTAATCAACTTTTCCTGAGGTTTGCTTTCTCGGCAATAAAACATCAATTCTGAACACATGGTTTGGTGAGTTTTGGCAAATGTATACAGACTGTTGTGTTTCTACCACTACAGTCATAATTTACATTTCTGTCATCTTAAAAATTCCCCTTGTGTCCCTTTAAGTGTTTTTAATGAAATATAAGAGAGGATGTGCTTTTTATAGCGTTCTTATCATGTCATGAAATAGAACAAAATGACCATTTTTCAACCATCACTTAAATCATAAAGTTTAATGCAGAGAAAGGTACTTTTAACAGGGGCTGATTTGTTTTTTTCTCTGGCATGGGGAAAGCCCTGACTTTGTGCTCTGTGAGTAGAAGAAAGAAAACCCATTTTCTTACTTAAGAAACGAAGGTGCTTTGCTGTTAACTCTGAAATAGCTATTAGATCATGTAGTTTGTATCTCGGAGTTAATGAATCTTTTATATCGAGCCTAAGGAACTTGCATATCCTTCATAATATCTTATACACAGGAGAATGCTGAAGACATATCTTTTGAAATTATATTGACTTCCTTATTATTTTTAAGTCTTGGCCGTTGTGTGGTCTCATCCAGTATAGGAGACTAACAAGCTTACCTTTGTTAACTACAACTGCTATGTACATATTACAGTTGCCATTTAAAAACAAAACCCTGAAATACAGGAAGATCATGGTGTTCTTTCTTGCCCAGTTGCAGAAGGTCTCCAGCTGTGAGAGTCCTGAGGAAGTAAATGCCATACTCTTACTCACTCTGTTGTTCAGGCTGTGAGCACTGCTAATGGGCTCCTCTATTTTTCACCAAGATTTTAAACTTTTTGTTCTTAGGATATCTTTGGCAGCCTGGTACAGCCTGTGGATCCCATTTCAGAATAATGTTTTCATTTCCATGAAATGGAATACATCGGATTACCTATGGCCTAATTGTGTTGAATTAGTTATGAAAGATATTTAAAAAATTATAGATAATACACATGCTTACTTAATAGCTCATTAAATAATCAGACAGTGGTTGGTCTCACACCTGCCACTGTTCTGAAGTAGTGATGAGCATAAATAATATTTTGAGATATTAGCAGCAACTAGAATGTGGTGTAAAAATAACTGTGTGTTCTGGTTGTGACAAGGTCATAGACACACTGCTCATGTTGCCGTGTTTGTTGCTTCTGTTCGTTAATAATTGAAGGAAATGCTACGTTTCAGTTACAGGTTAGTGAATGTAAAAATTTCAGCATCCCAGTTCACAGACCCCTCAAATTATAGCCATACATCCATGGTTTCCAATCTTTGCTTTTGGCCATTAAGCTGGATGAGATGTCATTCCAGGGCAGAGGGTTTCTGAACACACAATGTTCTGGATGCTTTTTGAGATTTTACAGATATTTTATTTATTGACCCTTACTAAACAAGCATCAGACCGTTCATGGCTAATTGGTTTTCATAACCCGCCTCCATTGTATTTCCCATGGATGAACAAAACTCACAGACATTTAGAGTCCTGTCCTGAAAAGTGACTCATTCATAGATGACTGTCCCAAAACATCTTATTCTCTGCCATTGTTTTGTCAAAAATTCTTGAGTTAGAAGATCAATATTTATTAGCACAAGTGTGTACTGTGTTTTAAAGATCTTTTTTGGGGGGGGGCATCTGATAGGTTTATTTTGTGGGGCTGGGGATTCCTTTGCTTAAGAAAAGCCATGAATAGTCAGTCTTCTACTCATGTATTATACTTACCTTGCTAATTTGGAGAAGGCGATGGCACTCCAGTACTCTTGCCTGAAAAATCCCATGGACAGAGGAGCCTGGTAGGCTGCAGTCCATGAGGTCGTGAAGAGTTGGATACGACTGAGCGACTTCCCTTTCACTTTTCACTTTCATGCATTGGAGAAGGAAATGGCAACCCACTCCAGTGTTGTTGCCAGGAGAATCCCAGGGACAGGGGAGCCTGGTGGGCTGCTGTCTATGGGGTCGCATAGAGTCGGACACAACTGAAGTGGCTTAGCAGCAGCAGCAGCTTTGCTAATTATGGGCTTCCCTGGTAGCTCAGCTGGTAAAGAATCCACCTGGAATGCAGGAGACCCCAATTCAATTCCTGGGTTGGGAAGATGACCTGGAGAAGGGAACAGCTACCCACTCCAGTATTCTGGCCTAGAGAATTCATGGACTGTATAAAGTTGGACACAACTAAGCGACTTTTGCTTTCACTTGCTAATTATGTTTTAATATAAGCAATACCTGCTTTTTCATAATTAATTGGTTATTGGGTCCAATCTGTAGACTGATAATGAATATGGAGGCACTGGGGTTTTTTTTGAAAACCCATAATTAAATATGTTTTTCTTAAAAAGACAAGTAGGAATAGAGTTTGCAGGAACCCTGATCAGTTGATTGATTGATTCATCCAGCAAATATTTATTTAGCATTTGTTATGTGCCTGGCACCATGCTAGCTGTTCTAGGCACTGAGAGCAACAGGAAAGTTTCTGCTCTTTATGGAAAATATATCCAGGTTGTGAAGACAGATATAAAAACATGTAAATATTTTGACAAAAACAGATAAATGGGTAGTATTTCCGAGGATGCTAAGTGCTGGGAAAGAAAAGGTTAGGACATAAATGATAGAGAAAAATGGACATCTGAAAGTGATCATGCCGCTCCTTTTCGATGTGATGTATGAGCAGGGTGGTGAGTGAGGTGAGAAAGTGAGTCGTAGAGGTATTTTGGAGGAATGTGTTCTAGGGTCAGAGAACAAGGCCGGGTAAGGCCTGGCAGAGGCAGGAGATGGTGGTGGAGGTGGTTTACTGTGTTTGAATAGCATCAGTGGGGCGGGTGAGTGGGGGTGGTGGTGAGGGGGTGTTGAATTCAGGAGGTGAGGGAGAAGGGGAGCAGAAGGGCTTGTCAGGCCCAAGTGAGAGGTGAAACCCCAAGAGACAAGGGCTTTGACTCCTGTCTTAATAGGCTCACTGTGCCTAGCGTGTGGCCCATGAGCCTTGGGGAAGGGGCCTGGAGAGCAGGAGGCTGGTGAGCTGTTGTTTAGACAGTGCCGGATAGTGGCTTGGACCAGGCACCCCAAGAAGGCCTGGTAAGAAATGAATGTGACATTCACTTGACAACTCAAGTTTTGGGGTAATCAGATCATTTTTTAACATCTGATGGTCTTTAATCTGGTTTTTGAAAAGAAGGATAATAGACATCATCGTTGATTTAATAGCATAGGGAATATGTTTGTGATACTTTTTGCTAAAGATATGTTTAAAACTGTGGAATTTTAAAATTTCTGGTGTCAGATATTCTAATTGCATCAAAAATGTATTTTAAAGTGCAGATCCTTCTTGAAATTTTACATACTTTGGAGATTTAAAAAATCCAGGTTTTGTTCACCTGTCCTAAGGACCACACCGTGAAGGGTCCAGTATTATATGAAGTTACTGTCGAGACTGGTGAAGAAACACAAAGATTTTCACGCCAATTACAAAGAAGAATAGGAGGCAATATTATGAAAGAATAGGAAAGCTTATTTACGAAGCTGAATTCCCACTGGATCTGTAGAAAGCCATTTGGAACGTTTCAGAGATGACTGAAACAAATGGTGATATACTGCCACCTAGTGGGGAGAGTTTGGCTTTCAAGGAAATTGAAAAAAATCAAACTAAGGTTCCAAAGAAGTTGAAGTAATAAGTACATTTCATAACATTTTATTGAGCATTCCATGACATTGTAAAATATATCATAGCGTTGATTATATTTGGTAATATATAATTTTGGTGACTGTATTTTCTGAACTAAAGATCAGTGTTAGAACTGATATCTTCTAAATGCAGAATATGTTGGTTTGGAACTTTTTCTGAAGTATATAGACAGAAGTTGATGGAAGTTGCACTAAATTAGGGTGTTCTAGAGGCTCTGGACTTGTAGGGTTAACATTTCCAGCCCCTCTCTTCCCAGCTTCTTGGCTTAGCCTGTTTCCAGGCTTCTGATTCCTAAGTATTCAGCTCACCTACTCCTACCTGTCAACTGCCCTAAGAAAGTAAACAGAAAGAAACCTGTGTTTTTTTCATACTTGGCATGAATGAAATTATTCCTGGACAAATGACTAAGATGGGAGCAAGTTTAAATAATCACTGAGACTTCTCTTCAGTGCTCAAGAAGAGCTTTCTCTTATTGACTTTGGCTCAAAAAAGATTTTCTTTTTGAAATTAAATGACAGTTTTAAAAATTCCATATGAGCCTCTGACACATTTATTTGTGTTGGAACGTCTATCATAAATTTTCAGAGATGGCCTTTGGCTTACTTACCTCAGGATTCCCTGGTGGCTCAGATGGTAAAGAATCTGCCTGCAGTGCAGGAGACCCAGGTTCGATCCCTGGGTCAGGAAGATCTCCTGGAGTAGGAAATGGCAATGCAGGCCATGGGGTCACAAAGAGTCTGACACCACTGAGAGACTAACACTACAGCTCCTTGCTTACCTAAGAAATAAGGTTTTTGCGGGGGTCCGGGTGTGGGGGAATAGAATTGGTTTACAGTGTTATGTTGGTTTCTGCTCTACAACAAAGCAAGTCAGCCATATGTGTACACATATCTCCACCCACCCCCTTCCCACCCGCCTCGGTCATCACAGAGCACCGAGCTGAGCTCTGTGTTACACAGCAGCTTCCCACCAGCTATCTGTTTTACACACAGTAGTGTATATATGTCAATGCTGCACTCCCAATTTGTTCCGTGGAAGTAAGGCTTGTACCCTTGACTGTGGTACCCCTGAGTTCCACCAGGTGGCAGTCTATGAGGCATTATAGTGTAGCGGGGAGCACTTCAGTGCTGTTGCTGCTGCTGCTGCTGCTGCTGCTAAGTCACTTCAGTCGTGTCTGACTCTGTGCGACCCAATAGACGGCCTCCCACCAGGCTCCTCCGTCCCTGGGATTCTCCAAGCAAGAACACTGGAGTGAGTTGCCATTTTTTTCTCCAGTGCATGAAACTGAAAAGTGAGAGTGAAGTTGCTCAGTCGTGTCCAACTCCTAGCGACCTCATGGAGCGCAGCCCACCAGGCTCCTCAATCCATGGGATTTTCCAGGCAAGAGTACTGGAGTGGGGTGCCATTGCCTTCAGTGCTAGAACCAGTGAAACCTGCACTCAAATCCCGGCTCTGCCCAGGCTGGCTTTCTGATCTTAGGAAAGTACTTTCTCTGTGCCTTTTTCTCTTCCTTTGTAAAATAGGGATCACATTTGTCTCATAGAGAACATGTGAAGGGTGAGAATGCATGGTAAATAAAACCTTCGTAAGTTATGGTCCATGATGATGCTAAGTGCATACACTGAAACGTGAAAGTGACAGTTGTTCACTTGTGTGACTGTTTGCTACCCCATGGACTATAAAGTCCATGAAATTCTCCAGGCCAGAATACTGGAGTGGGTAGCTGTTCCCTTCTCCAGGGGATCTTCCCAAGCCAGGGGTCAAACCCAGGTCTTCCACCTTGCAAGTGGATTCTTTACCATCTGAGCCACCAGGAAAGCCATTTATGGTTTAGATAACCCTAAAGAAGGCAGAGAGCCAAAGAACTGATGCCTTCAAACTGTGGTGCTGGAGAAGACTCCTGAGAGTCCCTTGGACAGCAAGGAGATCAAACCAGTCAATCTTAAAAGAAGTGAAGTGAAATCGCTCAGTCGTGCAACTCTGAGACCTCATGGACTATAGTCCATGGAATTCTCCAGGCCAGAATACTGGAGTGGGTAGCCATTCCCTTCTCCAGGGGGTCTTCCCTACTCAGAAATCAAACCCAGGTCTCCTACATTGCAGGCGGATTCTTTACCAGCTGAGCCACAGGGGAAGCCCATCGAAATGGGAAGTATCAATTAACTGAAATAAAATTTCTTAATAAACCACCAATTTCTCTAATCTCTTTTCCCATTTTTTTCTTGGGTTTCCAAGAGATTTGATTGATTTATGTACTTAAGTTTTCTCAATACCTTTGTATAATTTAGTGACTAGAAGAGGATATTGTCATTTATATGATTTTTTTGTCTGTTTCAGTGCTGTAATTTTTCTCTGCATGTTGTGGACTTTTTGAGCAAAAATGGCATATGAACAGAAGCACAGGGATTTCTCCTATCTCTGTGGATTCCATATCAAGATCTTTATAACCTCTTTTTGATGTTAATATTTTTCCCTAGTACTGGAGAGTTTTGATTACCTTAGCATTATTTTTCAGGTCTGTGATAGATGTAGGGTGGGAAAAAATTGTATATACAAAATATGCCAAGGAATCATTAAGAAACTGGAACTATAGCTAAATTTGGGAATATAAGTTTTTAAAAGTTTCCACGTTAAGTCTTAATGGTGTCAGTTCAAGAAAAATACTGGGATGTGATGAGAATTTGATGTCAAGTGTCAGTTGTGAAAAAATAGATTTACAAATTGATGACTGATTCTAATAAGTTATTTATAATGTAGTCCTAATTAGGTTTCTCTTTGTCATTTCAGCTGTACAAAGAAATTGAAATTTGTCCAAAAGTCACTCAGAACATCCAGATTGAGAAGTCAGATACCGCTGGTGATAATTATGGTATGTTTATTTTTCTTTGATCTTTGGTGTTCTTCACGTGGAAACAATTCCTGCATAAACATGTACTTATTTACAATTCAATAAAACCTTTGGGGACCATTTAAAACAAATAACCCATCGGGCTTCTGTGCTTTACAGCTCAGCCAAACTGAGGGGGAAAATAAAAACGATATTTACCTTCCATATGATGAAGATTTTAGCTTTAAATTTTGTAACTTTAATCTTCTTGGTTTTCTGTCATAAAAAAGGAGTGGATTTACTGAGAATCGATTATTTTGTATTATAATGTAGTCTAGTAATGAAGAAGGGCTTCCTCGGTGGCTCGATGGTATAGGAGACATGAATTTGATCCCTGGGTCAGGAAGATCCCCTGAACAGAGGAGCTTAGTGGGCAACAGTCCATGGTCTCAAAAGAATCAGACACAACTGAGTAACTGGACAACAATAACAAGTAACGAAGAAATGATCCTTTCGCACCTCTCTCCCCCAGAAATGTATTGTTCTCCATGCCTCACAGATGATGTTAAAGGAACTTACTTGGATGTGAGTTGGGGTGCCCTAGACCACCCTTAGGTTTGCCGATTCACTGAGAATACTCACTGCACTTACAGTCGTGTTCATGAGCATGATTTATTGCAGCAAAACTATGTGAAATAACATCAGTGAGAGGGAGAGGCACGTGGGGTGAGGTGCTTGGACACCAGGTACAAACTTCCAAAAGTCCAGCCCAGTCACACGGCAAGTCCACAGTTCCCTCAGCAGCGAGCTGAGACGGTGTGTGTGAACTACACTGTCTAGTAGGAGGTTTGGTAGGGATCCAGTGCCCAGGGTTTTGGTTAGGAGGCTGGTCACATAGGCACCCTCAGCCTCGCATGTACCAGGACTCCAGCCTTCCAGGGGGAAAGCAGGTGTTCAGTGTAACCCACACTGTCTGTACAGATTTTTAGACACAATGAGCTTCATCAGCGTTTTGGGAACCCTTCCCAAATCCAAGTTCCCAGATTTCAGGCAGGAGTCAAAGTCGTAAGCAGGCCTTTTTCCAAAGAGCAGTCAGGCCCGCTCCGTTAGGGCTTTCCTACACAGTTGTCTGATTCTGGTGTCGTTAAAGATGGAATATTTTCCATGGATTCAATACCGGTCTGCTTAGCATTACCCTTGATGACTTGGACCGCACAAGAGTTGCTGGGTGAGTACAACACGTAGGGAAACCCACACTCTGTCGGGGTAGATTAGCCAGGCGGGGCGAGGTTAGCTGAGCAGCGGCAGTCACCGACGCCCCTGGCTCAGAACAGTGGAATTCTCTCTCCTGTTCACCCTGCCACCTCTGGGTTGGCCGTGACCCTTTCTCTCTGTTGTTCTCACGCCAGGACCTAGGCCTGCAGCAGATGCCACCTGGGACATTGTCTGTTTCTTGGCAGAAGGCAAAGAGGGGAGGTGGTGAATCAGCCACTGGCTCATTCCCAGTGTACTCTTCAAAGCAAGTGACTGGAGCCGGGGCTTGGGTGGGTAGGCAGAGAAGTGTAGGCCTACAGGGTGCTGGAACGAAGGAGGACTAGGGGAGTTTCCTGGTGGTTAGGAATCTTCCTTGCAATGCAGGGGACCCTGGTCTGATCCTTGGTTGGGGAACTAAGATCCCACACATACAGGGCTGTTAAACCTGTGTGCCACTGGAGAGCTCACCTGCTGCAACAAAGACCCGGTGCGGCCAAAGAAAGATACACAAGTTCTTTTAAAAAAGAAAAGAATTAGAAAACCATAAAGAAGGATGAGTGCTGAAGAATTGATGCTTTTGAATTGGGGTCCTGCAAAAGACTCTTAGAGTCTCTTGGACAGCAGGGAGATCAAACCAGTCAGTCCTAAAGGAGATCAACCCTGAATATTCATTGGAAGGATTAGTGCTGAAGCTCCAGTACTTTTGGCCACATGATTGAAAGAGCTGACGCACTGGAAAAGACCCAGATGCTGGGAAAGATTGAGGACAGGAGGAGAAAGGGGTGACAGAGGATGTGATGGTTGAATGACATCACCGACTCAATGGACATGAATTTAAGCAAGCTCCAGGAGATGGAGGAGGACAGAAGAGCCTGGCCTGCTGCAGTCCATGAGGTCTCAAAGAGTCGGACATGACTTAGCAATGAAGAACAGCAGAATACCTGGAGAAAAGATACAAAGTTTACTGCATGTGCTTGCTTATCATTTCTCTCTGATTTAACTTATTGGGCTTTTTAGCATTTGAAAATCTACAGACCCTTTACTAGGCAGCAGCACCGTCAGTACTCTCTGCAGCCTTTCCTACAGGCAGAGGCTTATTTGAACCTCTCAGACCACTTTCATGGGAGTACTTTGTCCTAATGAGGAAAACCTAACTTCCGACCCCTGGCCACTTGAGTTATACCTTCATGCTATTTTATTTCTTGACCTTAAAACGAAAGACATCATCAAGCTAGCGGATGTTTTTGATTGCAAGGGATAAATGTGTCTGAAAGGCCTGTTATTGTAGCAGAAGCGTGACCTCAGTAATAAAAGCAGTAATCGGTAGCAGTGTGACAAATAAGTGCCTGGGTCCTCCGAACTTAAATGCACCTTGTCAGTTAGTCTTTTCTCTCTGGTTTATTTGATTTCTCTTGAGTAAGAGAGGAACATAGCAAAAAGCAAGAGAGCTGTGTTTCAAAGTTCTTGGAGTCAAACTCCAAGATGGACTGGTTTGGGGGCCTCAGAAACAGAAACGGCCTAAAACTGCTATCTTTTTATGTTATTGTTCAGTTGCTAAGTCATGTCTGACTCTTTGCTATCCCGTGGACTATATAGCCCATGAGGCTTCTCTGTCTTTGAGATTTCCCAGGCAAGAATACTGGAGTGAGTTGCCATTTCCTTCTCCCGGGTATCTTCCCATAACAGGGATCAAACCCATGTCTCTTGCACTGGCAGACAGATTCTTCACCAGTGAGCCACCAAGGCAGCCCATGTTTTTATATTTTTTAAAATTTTATTTCTTTAAAGTTATTTCTTTTTCTTTTTTTTTTTTTTTTGCTTTGCCGCATAGCATGTTGGATCTCAGTTCCCCGACCAGGGGTCAAACCCACGCCCTTTGTAGCTGGAGTACAGTCTTAACCACTAGAATGCCTGGGAAGTCCCTATCCATTTTATTAAAGTGACTGAAGCAGTTACAGAACCTGTTTCCATTTCCACACTGAAGGGGTTACAGGGCATCAGAGATCAACCCAGAAGGTATTGTCAGCTGTGCTTCTCACAGCACCTGACACAAAGAAGCAGGGTCCTGTCCTGGAGCTCCCCTGCTTTGTAAATGACAAAGGCCCATGCTTGGAGGATGGGGTGGTATCAAACAAGGAGTTTCATGATGCTTAGTCTTGCTTTCCATCCTTATGTTGCTGTCAGTTGCATCCTGTCTGTACTAGTTCCTGGACTTCACCTTGGACAGCCTCCAGTTCAGTTCAGTTGCTCAGTCGTGTCCGACTCTCTGCGACGCCATGAACTGCAGCACGCTAGGCCTCCCTGTCCATCACCAGCTCCCGGAGCTCGCTCAAACTCATGTCCATTGAGTCAGTGATGCCATCCAACCATCTCATCCTCTGTTGTCCCCTTCTCCTCCTGCCTTCAGTCCTTCCTGGCATCAGGGTCTTTTCTAATGAGTCAGCTCTTTGCATTAGGTGGCCAGAGTATTGGAGTTTCAGCTTTAGCATCAGTCCTTCCAGTGAACACCCATGACTGATCTCCTTTAGGATGGACTGGTTGGATCTCCTTGCAGTCCAAGGGACTCTCAAGATGCATAGCTAATAAGCTCAGTCCAGTTCATGTTGGCTTAGGTGTTTCCACAGAAGTTAAAGAGTTCCCCTGTCCTAAAGGTACTAAGGAGTCTAAAGTCAGCTCATCTTTCTCCGACATTTGCATCTAAGAGCAGCTTCCTGCTATACATCAGTTTCAGTGTATGTAAGTTCCTAGCACACATCAGCATACAAACCAGATACTGCTTTCTATTGTAGAACACTTCAGGGAGGAAAATATGACTTAATAATCCCACTGACGAAAGAAATGGAAAGATTTAGCACTTGCCTAATTTCCCATCCTTCCTTCTACCTCAGCCCTCAGGGCTCTCTCAGACCTTGATGTTGAAGTTAGTTCACATAGTTTTGTAATAGACTAAGCAAGATCGTCTAGGCAGCCTTGAAGTGGAAGAATGCATCATTTCAGCAACTGAGTATTTGTTTTTCTCTAGGGATTTCTTAGACCATTAGCTTTTTAGTCTTGCGTCCCCTCTATGTCAGCAGGCATGCCTGCTCAGTTGCTAAGTCATGTCCAGCTCTTTGTGACCCCATGGACTAGAGCCCACCAGGCTCCTCTGTCCATGGGGTTTTCCAGGCAAGAATACTGGAGTGGTTTGCCATTTCCTCCTCCAGGAGATCTTTACAACCGGAGGTCAAACCCACATCTCCTGCGGTGTCTGGCAGGTTCTTTACCGCTGAGCCACCCGAGAGCCCCCTTCTCTGTGTCCGTGGAGTCGATGTTTTTCTCACTTTCTCTGTTTCGCTGGGTCCTGGATCTGGTTTTGAGTCTGTCTGTTTTGTTTACTGTGTTGTCATGATTTTTCTTTGCTCCTCAATTTCAGTATGAAGAAGCTTCTGGTTATTCAGGAAACGAGTCTGTCTTTTTGGTTTCTTCACTTAGTTTTAATCACCTCCTTCATTTTCATGACCATATGTCACTCATGGTGCCTCCTGGTCTCTGTAGCTCTAGCCTTTCAGTGGGGTGGGCGCTTTGGCTTTACATGGACTAACTCCTTCTGTTTCCTGTGGCCGTCATTTTAGACTGTATTACATGTATTTTCTTGGAATTAGATTGTTGCTATCCTTAAAAAACTAAAAATAGAACTACCTTGTGCTATGCTTAGTTGCTCAGTTGTGTTGGACTCTTTGTGGCCCCATGGACTGTAGCCCCCCAGGCTCCTCTGTCCATGGGAATTCTCCAGGCAGGAATACTGGAGTGGATTACTATGTCCTCCTCTGTGGGATCTTCCCAGCCCAGTAATCAAACCTGCTGTCCCACATTGCAGGCAGATTCTTTACTGTTTGAACCATTAGGGAAGCCCAAGAATACTGGAGTAGGTAGTGTCTCCTTCTCCAGGAGATCTTCCTGACCCAGGAATGAAACTAGGTTCTCCTGCATCGCATGTGGATTCTTTACCAACCGAACTACCTGGGATCCAGCCATCCCACTCCTGGTTATATATATCTGGAAAAAATGAAAACTCTGATTCTAAAAGGTATATGCATGGCAGTGTTCATAGCTGCAGTATTTACAATAGGATAGAGATACAGTGAGATAATACTCAGCCATGAAAAAGAACGAACTATTTCCATTTGTAGCAACATGGATGGGCCTAGAAAGTATTATGCTTAGTGAAATAAGTCGGACAGAGAAAGACAAATACAATGTGATATCACTTATATGTGGAATCTAAAAGCTAATACAAATGAAAACATATTTGTTACTGTAGGAAATGGTTAAAATTCCCACCTACCTACCCCTCAGTGTGAAGACTGTTGACATCTTGAAATAGAGACTGCTCCTTGGGACTCTTGACACCTTTAGTGGTAAAGAAAGAAAGCCACCAATGAATACCTCAGCCTCCTGCTCTGCCTCGGGTGTAAGGCGACTTGCTGTAGGCTCTGTTCACATCACCTCTCCGGACAGTGTGTTCATTTTATATTTAATAGAAGAAAATTTGAATTAGAAGTATAATTTAAAAATTTGGTCCAGCTTTTTATAAAATGATAGCATTTTAGAAAGGAAATGCCTGTATTTTAATGGGTTCTATTCATCATTTCCGTGATATAGTCTTTGATTCAGTGTCTATTCTAACAGATGAAAGGAAAAGAAAATCTCTGTTGAAGTGCAGATAAATACCACTGTGTTAAGGCTAATGTCATTTAAATGGCTCATGTCTAAAATTATTTTTATTTGAGGAGAACTTAGTGTTTTGCCGTTCCTCTCTTTCATTTTGGCTGTGTTGGGTCGTTGTTGCTGTTCGGGTGCTTCCTCTGGTTCTGGAGCGCGAGGCTGCTTTCTAGTTGTGACAGACAGGCTTCTTGTGGAGCACACTCTAGGCAAGCAGCTTTCCACGGCTGGGGCTCCCAGGGTTACTTCCTTGAGGCATGTGGGATCTTCCCAGACAAGAGATTGAACCTAAGTCCCCTGCATTGCACGGTGGATTCTTAACCACTGGACCCCCGGGGATGCCCTGAGTGGGACTTCTTGAACAGTCTTCTGAAAGTTAGAAGTTGCTGTAAGAATGGAATTTAAAATACGAGACTGAAATAAAGACTCTGGAAAGTCCTCAGGGGTGAGCTTGTCTTGTTCTCTATCTGAGGGAGTTACGGTCCCCTTGTGGGTGATGGCATTTGGTAGTTTTGCCTGCCTGTGGCTGTCTATTTCCTGGTTCTGTGAATGGTACAAAAAGAAAACATGTGTTCATCTGACGCAGTCTGAGAAGTTTCAGTGAATCCCTGGGCCCCAGTTCATTAATTAATTATTCTATTTTGTTCTTTGCTTTTTAACAAAACCACTATATTTTTCTCTGCCTAAGCCTTATTTTTCTCCCAGAGCAGAAACCATGTCTGATATTTACAGTTGCATTAATTTCCATTGTCCTTTTAGGATTATCTGACAAAGTATTTTATCCTGAGGGAAAGTAGGTTTTGGTTGTGGACTTTCCATTGATTGATCAGAAAGAGTTTTATATGAGAAACAGAAGTGACCAAGGCTTGTAGCCACGAGATGGAACACTTAGAACTTCAGGGCCTTGTTCTACCTTGTTTTTTGAAGGATATCGCAAAGCCCAAGGTTAATTAACTAACTGAGCTCTGGAAGCCTGGATGAGTATAAGATAATCTTATGATCTGACACTAGGAGAATGTGCAATCCATCAGTTTCAATATGAAAAGGATTTGTAAAATGTGTCGTTACTTATCCCTGTTTGGTGCTAGCTGAATTTTACTAAATAGGCGAACACACACTGTACAGGTGTTCTGTTCCGACATGTCCTGGCACATAGATTGACTTAAAAAAAAGGTCAAGGGGCCCAAATGAGATAAGCTAACTGTTTCTCTTTTGTGTGGCAGAGAGAACAGTTAAAAAAAAAAAAAAAAAAAAAGCAAAACTGTGGCATTAACTATCAAGCAAGGCAAAAAACAAGGTCATTTTTTTTCCACTTGAGTTGATTGTTGGTTATATGGAGATAGATGTACTTGGTAATATTAATTTTTATTGCAGCTTCATTTGAAGTTGTCTAAAAATACTTTTTTCTGCTTTGTGACACAGTACAAACAAGGAAAGACTATAACCCCCAACAGTGAGCATGCCAGGTTTACCCCGGATTCACTCTGTGTTTGCGCCACACTCAGAGGGTATGAGTGTTACCTGCTGTCTCACCCTGCTGTCTCTGTTTCCCAGGGTTTTCACTTTCTTCTGTGGAAGAGGATGGTGTTCGAAGGCTCTATGTGAATAGTGTAAAAGAAACTGGCTTAGCTTCCAAGAAAGGTAAGTTATTAACCATCTTGTCTCGACTTGCCTGTCTTCAATTCCCTTTTGGATTTCTCTAGTTGGTGAATGAGAAAGATCAGCTCCAAATGTTCACCTCTGAAGAGTGTTTAAATGTTGTCGCAGTGAAAACACTTCCAGGGAATATGAATATTTTTTCCATCAGCTCAATTGTGCAAGGAATGTCGCCTTCCTGGATTTTAAATCTAATTCTGAGCCCATTTCCATGGGGTTAGTGGGAAATTCCCTTGGAATCAGAAGGGTTGTCTTTCCCTACTGTCTGGGCTGGAATGAAGGTCTTGGGGGTCTGGTTGGAGCTGCTCGGGAAGACCCCCTTGTGCTTTGGTGCACACTGCTCAAAGCTGACACTGATCTTCACCTTAGCTTGCAAAGCTCCTTCACGTTCTGTTGCTGCTATTCATGGAGGGGATCTTTGTAGAAGTTGAGAACCTTGGGGTTCAGGATCCAGGCTTCTTGCCCTCCATAGAGAGCTCTTGTCTGCTATACCTGCCTGCCCCTCTACAAAACCTCCTAGTACAGTCTGTCTAGGCTACTTATGGAACCCCAGCACTCTATCTTTTTTCTACTGAGAAAATCTTTTCATCCTAGATTTTCTTTCTGTTTTTTTTGCTTTCTGTGTTAGTTTCCTAAGACTGCAGGAACAAATTGAGGCAAACTGGGTGATTCAAAACAACAGAAGTGTATTCTCAGACAGATCACGAGGCTAGAAGTTTGAAATCCAGATATTGGCAGGGTCATTTCCCTCTGAACCCCTGCAGAAAGAATCTCTTCCCTGGTTCTCTCTAGATTGTGCTGGCTGCTATTAGCCCAGGGCATCTTGGCTTGTAGCTGCATCACTCTGATCTCGTCCTCTGTCCTCACAGGGTGATCTTTCCTGCGTGTCTCCCTTTCTTCAGATGACATTCACCAGTCATTGGGTTTAGGATGCACTCTACTCTAGTATGGCTTCATCCTGACCTGATTACACCTGCAGAGATCCTGTTTTCAAATAAGGTCCCATTCTGAGTAGACATGACTTTTTGGGGAGACATTCTTGGGCTTCCCTGGTGGCTCAAGTGGTAAAGAATCTGCCTGCAAAGCAGGAGACCCCGGGTTCAACCCCTGTGCCAGGTAGATCCCCTGCAGAAGGAAATGGCAACCCACTCCAGGATTCTTTCCTGGAGAATTCCTTGGACAGAGGAACCTGGTGGCTACAGTACATGGGATTGCAAAGAGTCAGAAAAAACAGAGTGACTAACTTTCTTCTCGCTTTTTCTTCAAGTCCTATGCTCATTGTAAATAAATTGGGCAGGTAGGTAGGGCTTAAACTCCGCCTTCATTTCATTCTTCTTGCTATGGAATTTTGGCTTCTTTCAGGCAGTGGCAAATTCACACCCACTGAATATACAAGTTAAACGTGTCTCGGTCAGTTCTGCTTGGATGTGATGCCTGTGTCTAGTCCTGCTCAGCGACGGCTGAATGGAGAGCAGACGGGAGGCAGACTGACCTTTCTCCCTCCTTCCACGTGCTGGGGCAGCTGAGTTCTGGGTGTTCGGCTGGCAGGGCCCCTGTGCTGCTGACCTCGCCCTGTGTTGTCAGCGTCAGAGAATTGCTCCCTGCAGTCTTGGCTCTGCACACAGATGACAAGGGTGTGACCCACGGGAAATAAAGTCCAAGTAATGTACCCGCTGCTAACTGCCACGGGTGTGACTGTTCCTTTATTTTTCTTCCATGTTTTCAAGACCAGAGGCAGCCAGTTTGGTTCCCTCACTGAGGATATCTCAGCTAAGAGCAGAGGTGGCAGGGTTTATTCCCCTTTGAACCCCAAACTGATTTTTATCTCTTTCAGCCCTGCAGTGACTGTGCTGGGTGCGGGGGTGGGGAAATACGCTGCCCTGGTTTCAGTTACATCCTGTTTTAGTCCTTTGAATCCAAGAACCCTGGTGTTAGATGAAAACAACGGTTGAGCGCTGCAACCCCCTTTTCTCCTGTGACGTTCTTCTCTACAGATGCAAGAAGGATGTCCATTCGTCCACATGGGTAACAAACTATCCCAGTACCCAGCCTGCAGAGGGCTGTGTTGGGAGAGAGATTTAGGGTTGTGGTGGTTGTTCAATTGCAAAGTTTTGTCCAATGCTTTGTGACCCCAGGGACTGCAGCACGCCAGGCTCCTCTGTCCTTCACTGTCTCCTGGAGTTTGCTCAGGTTCGTGTCCCATGAGTCAGTGATGCTATTGTGGTACTCTGTGTGAAGGTGATGGAGAGCTAGCCAGTGTTGGAGAGCTCCCTGTGGACCGTACAGACTCTGATGATAAAATATCCTTCTCCTTCAGCTTCCATTCTCCATTTAGCCTCCTTCTTTATAGCCAGCCAGAGGAGTTCGTGATATTCATTGTGTTACAGCTGCTAAGTCTTTTCCAGATTTGACCCTTGCAGATCCTTCAACAATCCGTTAGAAGGTAGAATAAGCTCTGGTCATTGCCCTCTGGACACCATCCCGATGCCCGTGTTTCGCAGCCTCATTAGAACCGAATATTCTGTCCGTCATTGAGCCTACACTTTATTATTGTTAGCCACCATGGGCTTTTGGCCTGGAATGGGCTGACGATATAGTTCCCATATTCCTGCTCTCTCTCTCCTCACCCTCTGCTCTGTGTTGGATCTCACGTTGACTGTCCTTGTAGAACTGACTTTTGAAATCAGAGTGTGTTTACCCGTGTCTCTGTTCATCTTGGGCCTGTTGTTCTGCTCTTGGAATCCTCTGAGATTGGGATCGGGCATCTTTTATTGCTGCCATCTAAGTGTCTTCCTGATGGCTCCATAAGACAGAGTCTGGTTGAGAAGGCCAAGGGCTAGAATAGAACTTTCTAGACACATGGAACATTTCACAGCTTTTACCCATGGGCAAGTGGGGAGTATTTTTGAATAGGCTCAAAATGAAAAACAAAGTTTTCCTCTTTCTGCTACCAAACATTAATAATGAGAGTTACTGTCTGTTGAATATCTGCAACATGCCAAGTTCAACAGGAGGAGTTCTACATGGATTATTTCGTTTAGTCTCATTTAAACTATTACCAGTATTCTTGCCTCGAGAATCCCCATGGACAGAGGAGCCTGGCGGGCTACAGTCCGTGGGTTTGAAAGAGTCGGACACGACTGAGTGACTAACACACTTTCTTCAGGAAACAGAACTGTTTTCTGCCACAGTTCTGGAGGAGAGTCTGAAGCCAGGATGTCTGCAGGGCTGGGGTCCCTGGAAGGCTCTGGAGGGTGCGTCAGTGGGTAGGGTCCTTTCTTGCTTTTTCCTTCTTTTGGTGCCTGCTGGCCTGTGGCAGCATCACTCGCTGTCCATTCTCCCCT